>CM031570.1:6013314-6121077 GCA_018467065.1 Ephestia elutella
TTCAAATGTGTAAAGATACGCGACCTCGAAACGATGAACGCCTACGCTTATGTTATAACGAAGCGTAATTCGTATAAATAAAGCAAATGTTCCTAACGTTTACAGCATGACTAAAATAGTGTTTATGAGCAATAAAGAATTAACATAGATGGCAACTAAAATAATATAGGCAAACAAAGTAGGGGGATTTTTTTTCAAAGCTTTTATTTCGTTAGAAAGACTATTTATTGTCCCTCGGATTTTCCTTCCCTTTTCTCGTAACAGATTCATGGAAAACTGCTTTTAATATTATTGATATTTTAAATGACTTTATATTTAACACAAAGGTAGAGAATTATATTTATATTTTATTTTATTTTATTTTATTTTATTCATAAATACTAGACTTTATGAAGTAAATATTTAAGTGTCTAATTAGGTATTTAAATAATAAGCTCACATCATTTATACTTATAATAACTCACACTGGGAGACTGAATGAGCCTGAAAAATACTTAATCACGAGTGATTTTATGGTATATTTTGATTTATTCATGATCTGCTTTTCCTTTGTCATTATAACACATATCTACACGTGATTGATTTAAAAAGTTCGACTTTAACTTTTGACTTAATAATTTTAGTAATTTATTTGGTCACATTATGACAGATATTATAGACCTTTTGTCGCGGTAATAGAATCGATATTGCAATGAATCTGAATAGCTCGATGTTGTGTTGTCTGTACTAGTTATAATGACAATGCGACTGGCCACGTGCACAACTGAATCAAATCACCGATTTAGATGCCGACGCACGGACGGACACACGTTTACATCTGACGTTGTATTCTCAAAGGCTTACTCGATGCTTACTTCGATTTTTTTTTACTTGTCCATGTGTAAAATTTAAGATGTCTGATTGGGCTGAAAGTTTCCATCATCATCATATTCAGCCCACATCAACCCACTGCTGGGTATAGGATTCCCTTTTATCGCGCCACTTCAAAGTCAAAGTCAAATTTTTTATTGAAACTTTGCCTTCAAAGAAGGCTCTTTTTCACGTCGAAAACTAATTATTTAATCATAATATATTATGTCTCAAAGCTACAAACTACGTTAGCATTCTTACGGTCCTGTGCCAGTCTTATCCATCGCTTTCCAGCTATCCAAACAATGTCATCTGACCAGCGGGTTGGTGGTTTACCTACTGGTCGCTGTCCCTGTCTAGGTCAAAGGAAAGTTTCCATACAAGCATACAAATTTTAGATTCCGCTACGGAATAAGTATAAAAGTTAGGTGACAATCAAAGGACGTTATGCAGATTATCTGGCTGGAGAGATGACTGATGAGAAATTTAAGAATGAGACTTATTGGTGGAGATCCTTCAATTTTTATCTTTTTATTGCCAACTGTTTCATTTCTTGATAGGACCCGACGACGCTCACTTTTTTCTTCATACATTTACCATTTGCACGTGGCTTCGTTTCCGTTAATGTATCCCTCGGGAACACCGTTTCCCTGTTCGAAACTACTCACTCAGAATCAGCTATTTACTACACCCCTTATTAAAATAAGTACACTAGTTCAGGCGATAAGCGATTCTGGAATAGTTACTAGTAATTTTTCCCCTACAGTGAAATCGAAGTGATGTGTTTTTGTGAATAGTTCTACTGGATGCAGAACGAACGCATTCTGGGAAATGACATTGTTGATACGGTTTCAAACACGACTAAACCGAAATAGGCCGGAATAGGGATAGGATTTCTAAATAGTAATGTTTATGAAGTTAATTCCCAAAAAAGATAAAAGAGAGTTACTTACATGAAAACATTGTTTGCTTGCAAAGAACGACACTAGTGAACTGCTAACAAATTAGCTGCTTTTCTAGAACAGATTTATAAATACAAAATTTTGTGAGGTTGGATCGATGCACTTTTACGCAAAATACCTATCTTACATAGTACCTACTCAACTGATTTTCATGAAATTTGTAGGTACTGGAATCTTATTTTATCGATTTACATATTTCGATCCAATAGCATGAACGAATACCACTGGCAAGGCTGCAATTAGTAATCTTATATTTTCTGATTTGAATGTGAAACCAGTGTGTACTTATGCAAAAATATCCGAATGCTCTAGTTCTGTCTGAAATGATGACTTTAACAACTCAAATAAACCTGTGTACTTAGTCAGAGGTGCCTTATAACTTTCAGACACAACAAAAACTCTGACATAATATCACACTGATTCACGCAATGTAAGTGATGATCGCTGAGTGTCCAGCTATTTCTGCCAAATACAGAGGATCTGCCACAAATAAACTCATCACATCATACGAACGGACGATGCATTGGTTGATGACTCAACGGTCGTCATCGCCTATGAAAGTGGTGTGGTGTTAGCGAGGTCAAAAGTTCATAAATATGTTTTGAATAGGAATTTTATTTATTTTCCTAACATTTTATTTAAAAACGAGCTGCGGCCAGGGCTTCGCTTGCTATTCTCAGTATTTTTCTACCAAACTTCATCAATACACGTCTAGTAGGCATGCCCACAAATTCACTTACATACACATTAAATTAACTGCATCATATAGGTATTTTTATAGCGGGCAAAAACCAGTCCTACTTCCTACTATATATAATATATATAATAATAATATAATATTATAAATGCGAAAGTTTGGATGTGAGTTAGTGAATTTGTGAGGATGTTTGTTACTCAATCACGCAAAATCTACAGGACGGATTTCGATGAACTTTGGTATACAGGTAGAAAAATACTGGGAATAGCATATGGGGTACTTTTCATCCCGAAATTCCCCCGGGGCTTCGGAAACTAGTTTTAAATAAGGACTTATTAAATACTAGTTTTGCCTGCTTCACGGTATACGTAGAAACTACTATCGTTAATATCTCAGGTTCTAATTGGTGTTTTACGATGAAACCAGCACCAGTTTTTAATTTAGACCTTCAGCAATACAACTGAAAACATAATTTAATTTATTTTAGTAGTTTTTGTGCGATGCTCTTACAAATATACAGATAGACATATATTCTTAAAAAGTCATTTTGGCTTTTAATGGCCGGATAAGACTCAAATTTTTTCTCTCTTTTACGTACAGGCAAAGACTAGTTACACTTACATCTATCAACACATTTGATATTAATATTAAATCAGTTTATTTTGGAAAATACAATAAATAAAACTAATACAGCTTAGCACATCGAGATAGCTTTTCACAACACATTTTTATTAGAAGAAAAAACTTCAGTTTTCATATTACGCTCTTCAGTTTGCCATATTGCATGACTTGATAAATAAAGTATTTCCGAATGATCAAGTTAAGAAATCTCGCTTCGAATCCAAACATTAAAAGCTGCTTATAGCCCGAGATATCGGAGAGATGAGTAATCAACATGATCGTCATCATAATATCGCGGAGAATTGAGAACATCCTCCTTTTTTTAAGTCTGTAAAAAATTGGAAGAATTCGAACGGGTTTCGATGCTCTTGCTATGATGATGTAAGCCATATAAATTCACAGAAATAATGTAAGTATTTTTGTAGACTTTTATAAAGCGTAGTTAAAGATACAGCGTAGTTAAAAGAGTACCTATAAAAATCATGTAGCCAAGTTAGATATTATCTTGATTTCTATATAAAACACACAAAACGGCCAAATTTAAACTCTTAGAGTTAAAAGTACTTACACATACGTACAGTACTCGTGTTATGGGTCTATAATAATAACCACTTCACATGAGGAGTCCATATAAAACAAATACATAAAAGCAAGCAAACATCATCGCCGGGAAACATAGATATCTGTTAAATTGAAAAAAATGTTTAAATATAAAACATAGACTTATAATAAAACTACCATTTGCAGACCTCATCCACATTTCCTACTATCTGGATTCCTAATTTGAATTGCCTTCCTGGCCACCTTCGGTGAATTAGCCACGAAGGTTGCCAGTCAATAATAGTAGGAATTCATCTGGATTCCGTAAAATGGAACGTGTTTATAGCCTGCGCTAAAAAGCAGACTGCGTGGAAATGCACAAGATGGTTAGATGAGTAATGATGGATGAAGGCCGCTCTCTTGGCACAGGTGTGCTCGGCCACTGCCAGATCAAAGTCAACTTGATTTACACCTGAACAGGTTTTAGTCAGAGAAAGACATATTGTTTCCTGTGGAACAGTAGGTACTTATGTACGCAAGGTTTACGAAAAAGTATTTGTTAAAAATGACGTTACTAAATCATGATTAGAAAATTTACTTGTATCGTAATAGAATCAGAAGAATGAAATAAAACAGGAAACTTCAAAATCGTACTTAAATGATCTCAAACTTTATAAAACATAAACGATTGGTCTGGTCTATGCGCATGATGATTTTGCATTATCCTAACTAATATTATAATGCAAAAGTGAGTTTGTTTATTTGTTTCGTTGTGTGTTACCTCTTCACGCTCTAACTACTAAACCAATCTTCTTGAAATTTTGCATACCTACACATAGTTAGAAGTACAGAGAAGGACATAGGGTACCTTTCATCCCGGGAAAAGCACTGTACCCGTGGGAAATTTACGCGGGCAAAAGCTAGTAAACTCGTAAGTAGTACTCTTAAGTTAAAGAAATATATAAATTAATTAACTGGGCAATATGGAGAATCACCCATAAATTTACTTAACATCGTCTTAATCCAAACCATTATACGTGACTTAACCTGATTCTAAGGCATAATTAATCGCTAAATCAAGTGAAAACCGGCTGTCAGCAGCACATCTCGCATTCCCTGGCTCACCTGCGTGGCGTGTCCTATTTTCTCGTCCTCGGCTAACAATAGCTTAACTCTGTCGGTGCAGCCGGCTGCTGTGGATTATGTATTAATAACATTTCAATTATGACTCTAGCTTCTTGTTGACACCACTACCACAGCACAGGTCTTTCAGTTAGTGCACTGCGCATTCTACCTGCATACTAGTTACTATTAGGTTTTTTAGTAGCCCTGAAATAATGCATGCTTTTTTAGAGCAACTAGCTTCAAATTTTTTATAGGTTCCTTCATATTTATGCTATTATCGATCGAGTTCTAAAATGCTTCCCATTACTTCACTCCCATGGGAATTTTACAAAAGCTAAAGATACTTACTATTTACTGCAATATAGTTATCATGCACTTAGAACCAATCTGATTGATAGTTCCAGAGAATATCCTAATCCTAACTCATATTATAAATGCGAAAGTGAGTTTGTTTGTTTGTTACCTCGTCACGCTTTATCTACTGAACCAATCTTCCTGAAATTTCGCATACACATAGCTGGAAATATGGAGAAGGACATAGGCTACCTTTCATCCCGGGAAAAAGCACTGTTCCCGTGGGAAATTCAGGCGGGCGAAGCCGCGGGCGAAAGCTAGTCATTCATAAAGAAAACATAAAAATGTATTCAGTTTTATCATTATCAGTACTAAATGCAGTCATAATTGATGTCCGGGTTTTAATTTCACCTGAAGGAAAGCGCCGTGCAATCCACGAACATATTTCACAGCCGCGCAATTCTCTATATTTAGTGCTGGCACGCACTCCTGTCTATAATTATCCAGAGAGTGCCAAAATCTATAAGTACGAGTATTACACTTTATGTCTATGGTATGTGTATGGACGCTATTTCTTGTATGGCTTTTTGTTTCTTGTATGAATTTGATAATCTGAATTATTAGATATATTCTTTGATGTTCATAAGGCATGTAAATCCGTTAGAACTTTGATCCTGAATTCCCTTTAACAACAGTTTATATTCTTGTTAATTATAATGATTTCTTCAACTTGTTAGAAATAGTTGCTATTTCTGATTTTTGATTCCACCAATCAATCAATTAATTTAAAAACTTCGTTCTTGTCGGTGGAGTAATTTCCATCAATAAGCCATAATAATAGTGGCTATTCAGGTGAACGTGGACTTTGAGCCTCTCATCAATTTTATCTCTTTACCTCGTAAGACGTGTTTCTGCATATGTATCCAAAACATACAGAATGAAGGTTTGAGAATCTATTATTTTCCTACAAAATTACAAAATAATAGATTCTCATTTGATGAATTACTGTTTCTCATTGACATAAGAGTTTATGTCAATGAGAAACAGTAATTCATCAAATACTTAAGGAGGGAATTTGCATTACTTATCTATTGTTTGCATTTTCTTCAATAAATATTCTTGTTTTTTTTAGAGTTTACAAAGAAATCACTTCTTACTTCAGTTTCCTTATTTATATTGGATAATTCTTCTATTGGTTCCATTTACCCAAGTTCGCGTCCCAAAATATCCTCCGGCCATGCGTCCTTAAATCACCAAGTGAACATGTGTTTACCGAACGTGATCTCATTCCAGGGGCTGACGGATTGCATGCTGACTCGACTGCTGCACAGACATGGCTGAGAATGGGTAAGAAGAACATATTTATTTTTCTCTTATTGTTAATTGGCGGTACAGCAGTAGCATTGGTCATTAACCACCATAGTAGCTACTAAATTTCCGTGTAGTTATAACCGTGGTCCCTTCTACTTATTCCGTTATTTGGATGAGAATATATTTCTTTTTCTCTTATTGTTACTTGGCGGTGCAGTGGTAATGTTCATTTGCCATTAGAATGTTGAATTCCAAACGTGGGCAATTTTTTTATCTACAGACACCACTATAGCGACTAAATTTCCCGTTGTCCCTTCTACTTATTCCGTTATTAGACCACTTAGGACATCTATCAAACTCTCAACAGCATAAAAGTGTTGTGGACTAGGTCATCCCGCCCTCCGCACGACGGTTGGGTCATTCTGAGTAAAAATAACGTGTGACTTGGCTTCCTTCCAGGTACGGCCCGGCGCCCGTCGCCGGACACATGGGGAGAATTCCCAACTACGGCAAAACACAGGTCAATGTAAGTAACTTTACAACTTTTCAGACCATACGACCGATGTTTTAAGAAGAAAACAACTTCGGTCTGATGTAATTCCACTGAGATATGTAAACATCTTGTCTTAAAGTTGTTTTGGATGTCAATCATCACATGAATAAATCATTTTGTTTTTGTGTTTTTGTGAGTTCAAAGTCAGTCTTGGAGGTGATTGATCTAAATTCAACTTACCATCTATCCAGGGTACCGGAAATGTCAGATACCTATTGTCTGATGACACTTATATATGAAGAACAAAACCACACTTCTAATTATTACACACTTCTTATTAACACACTTCTAATTATAGAACATCATGTAAATATTTTTTTTTTTTTCATGAAACTTATAACGTTAAATTATTTTTTTCAATTCCAGCCAATGGGGTCTGCAGAACCACCAGCATGCATCCAGAACGCAATGATGACCAAGGACAAGAAGCCCTTTACATACACTCCTGGTGGACTGGATTTGTCTCAGATCCGCACACCCAGCATGGCCAGGCGATTAGCTCGCCAGCGATCACTAGAGGAGCAGGAACAGGCTTACGCCCAGCAAAATGCCGGTCCTAGGTACAACCCACAAGGAGGACCTGCACCACCCCCACCCCCGCCACAAATGCCGGCCCCTCCCCCACCTCCCCCACCGATAGTCATCCAAGTCCCTGAATCGAAGTCCCCAAAACCTATAGCGCCTGGTGAAAGACCTGAAATTGTCATCCCGGAAAATCCAATTGGAATGTTAAGGAAAACTAACAGCCCATATCATTGGGAAGCTGAAAAGGCGGAATTGCAACGCATGGGAACTGTTCCTAAATACACAGAAAAGGTTCCGAGCCCTCTGACAGTTAAGATGCCACCTACATCATTCACACAACAACAACCTCAAACTTATTCTTCTCAGGTTCAAAATAATCAGCGACAGAATTATCCCTACGGAAATCAGAATAATCAGACCCTGATAGTCCAATTCACAGACCTTCTGCACAATATGGAAATCAATTTTCGTCATCTCCTTCAAATGGAGTGACACCTACTCGAGAAATTTTACAAAGGCAAGACTCACAGTTCAATAAAAGTCCTCAGCCATTTAATGGACAGTCTCCAGTTAGCAATGGATCAACTTATTCACCAACACCTAATAATAATTGGAGACAACCTGAAAGACGAGAGTCTCCTGCAAATAACACAAACTACAGCACACAATCGCCTCAAGTAAATCGAAGTCCGTTCTCACCTAATGTACAACAATATTCGCCAAATCAGAATCAGTCGCCTGCCAACAATGGGTCCGTTTTCCACACTCTTCCAAGAGCTAATCAAAGAAACCAAGATAATCAATCAAACATTGTACAGAACAATAATGTAATTTATAACAACACTCGAGAAGAAAGTCCTAAATATGATTCTTCAAATTCTACGCCATGGAGAACAAATACTCTCAATAGAACTCCTCGTGAACCTGATAACCTGCAAGCAATTTATCACAACAGTAAGAACATAAATCAGCAACCTACGTACTCACCTCCCTGGAAAACAAATGAAGCGAGCAATAACAATAATAACATTCCTTCTTGGAAGCAAGATAATCGGTCTACTCCAGTCGAAACTCAACAGTACAGTCCACCATGGGTGCAAGATTCTAATAACAACAAAGTTCAAGACAGTTACGTCCCACCATGGAAGTCACAAGAAAATGACCATAGGACAACTACTCCCTCCTTGTCAAAACAAAACCAAGCAGAACCACGATATCAGTCAAGCATGTCAATTCCTGTAACTCCAAGAAAGCCAAACTCTCAACCAGAAAACATCAATACTCCTCCACAAAAAGAGGCCGTCTATGTAAATCAAGAACCTGTATATTATTGCCCAGATAGTCCCAAATCCATACCGCCATGGGTGAAAACGCAGAAAGAAAAAACAAAGACACCGCCACCGGAATGGGTGCAAAAACCACTAGAAAGGAGAAGTGCACCAAGAGAACTAGTTACTCCTCCCAGGGATGCGAATCAAGAACCAGAATGGGTGAAGAAAAGCAACGAAATGCAGAGAGGAATGCGGGAGGTGATCAGTCCACCGAAGTACCAGCAGCAAGCACAGCCGACATGGTCAACGAGACCGTCAGAAAATCGCAAGAGCGTTCCAAAGGATAGCGCTCCAAATCCACAGGGCAGAATAGTACCTATTCAGATGGAAGTGTCAAGTACTGAAACAAGGGATCAAGGAAGGCAAGGGAATCAGCAGCCGCATTTGAGAATTGTCATTGGGATGCAACCGAATCAAGAACAGAACCAGCAGTCTTATTCTCAACCAACTCAGCGAATCATGAGGGTGTTGTCTCCACAGCTGGTGAGGCTGGATGATGGACCAACGCAGCAGGAATTACCCTCGTTGAACAGGAGCTTCCAGAACCAGGAGAGTCAACCGAGGACTAGGATAATTCCTATTCAGATTGAAGGCGGCAATGGTGGAGCTAACAAAAGGTAAATATGTCGGAATTGTATCTTATTACTAGCTGTCGCCGGCGGCTTCGCCCGCGTGAGTTTCGCTTAGATGAAAAATCTCTCTTGGAGCTTTTCATCAGATGTTCCAGATCTTCAATTTTTATACGTCAGCAGAAAATGCTCATCAGGTTGAACGATTTTTGCTAAGGCGCCATTTCCATATATGTTATAGTGTAGCTGGTCTCTTGGAGCTTTTCATCAGATGTTCCAGATCTTCAATTTTTATACGTCGGCAGAAAATGCTCATCAGGTTGAACGATTTTTGTTAAGGCACCATTTCCATATTACTTATAGTTTAGCTGTTCCGTTATGGTTCTTCATCAGGTGTTCCAGTTTTCAAAATGAATTATAGCCTATATGTTGCCCAGGCTTAATAGCTATACAACAAAAAAAGTTTCATTCAAATCCGTCCAGTAGTTTTTGCGTGAAACGCGTACATACATACAGACAGACAGACAGACAGACAGACAGACAGACAGACAGACAGACAGACAGACAGACAAGAAATTCCAAAAAAATTTTTTTGCTTTCTATTGTTCTTTTTAGGTCTCCCTCTATCCATTTCAGTCAAAAATATTAAATGTACAGACAAAATATTTTTACTGTTTTATTATATGTATAGATCACTGTGCTCTCGAGTATCATAAACAATAATCACAAAAAAAAAATTGGAATAAACCACACTCAGCGACACAAACAATAAATTTGCAACTGTTGCATTTTCATCTACCAGATTGCTGATGTCATTTTGTTTACATATATATGTTGTTGTAAAATGTAGTAAAATTTTAATTTTTTAAATTGATATAATTGTGTTTATTTAATAAATAGCTTCAAAAATAACGGTGATGGTTTCAGCTTCGGTGGGCGGTACTAGGAGCGGTGAGCGGGTTAAAAGTAAACAATATTTTACTGCTTTGCTTCTGCAAATTAGCAAATGCTTCTCAAACTGAACACTAATCGAATCATCTCACCGTTTGACTTTGAAACTTTATTGGCATTACTAATGAATATTTAATTAACATTCGCGGCAAATAGCCTAATTTAAAAAAATCATACCACTTACGTAAAACTAAGTATACAAAACAAAAATTGTAATTAATTTTGAATACAATTTTGCATTGATTTATTGAATATAAAGATATTCTAAACAATATAAAAGCAACATTAACAAGTATACGTATACAATAAGATCATTTCTCAGTTTATTTTAGAAAGGAACATCAAGGATAATAATACATATAAAAATTACTACTTATTTCGGGAAAGATCACTATTTCAGCAATTTTTTTTTATCGTTCATTATATTATTCAAGTCTTGCATCCATCTCTTACCAAACATTTATCGACTTTTATCATTATTTTATAAAACATATTTTTTATGTCGTTGCTTCTTAACTAATCCATGATCTTTGTCTCTGTTTGTAATACTAATTTCATCATCATCACCAGCTTTTGATGACCCACCTTCCCATGCCTTCTGTCTATGCCATCCCGGACCATCGCAATCCAGTACTTGCCAGAAATATTCTTTACATCTTAATAATACTAATTCACCTAGAAATAAAATAAAAACTTCCACATAACTTTATCTTTATTCACAAATATTTTTTTATTTTTTACTTTTACTGATTATTAAATATATATACACATTTAAAACCTTACATATATGTCTATAGTATAAGTTGACTAAAAACGATGCCATTGTATTTCGCGACAACTTCGTTATAATGCGTACCATACTTAATTGTAATCAAATCATTTACTAGCAATAAATAGGGTTTGCAATTATGGTACATGATTATATTATGTATTATACCTACTTAGCTAATTCTATAAGCATGCAAAATTTTAATATTACAGCTTAACATAACATGATACAACATTATATACTAAAGTGAAAATGTAAAATAATATTAGTTGTTGTGAAATGCAATATGGCGTCGTTGACATTCCCATACTTATCTGAAACGCATAGCAACTCAAATACTTACAGTTCCAGGGTGTACTACCACAAATTTACCCAAGAGGGACCCCCTCGGCAGTCCAAGGCTTTCAAGGTGCTGCAGGTCATCACGGGGACTCAGGACCTGGACGATATAGGTCTCATGGAGAACAACCATGGATATACTAATCTATAGTATTCATTATTATTTAGGTATAATATTAACATCTTAATATTTGTGTGAAATAATGAATTATTGCTTAACACTTCTTTTGAACAATTTCTGGATTCTTAAGCAGTAAAAATGTAATCATCTCCAAAAATATTTAATTTAAAAACGATTCCTCTCTGTATGTACAATTTAATAATCCGCGATGTTTGATTAAAACGATTTTAAATTTAGATTTAAATTTGGACATGCGAGTATAATGTACAAATAATATTTTTTATAACATTTTCGTAATAAAATGTTTAGATATTGTACTTAATGGCCAGAGAGTATAAAATATAAGAATGGTGCGATTAATAACACGAAATCTTTTTTATGTATATTTATTAAATATATGATTACGTTGTTATTAAAACTAAAATTGTATATATATTTTTTAAATAAATTTAACAAAAATCTAAAATGCTTTTATTGTGATTAGTGATTTCACTAATGCTCACGCAAAACGGCTAGCTTACCAAAGATTACTTAATTTTTAGGTTAGGCATATTTAATTATTTCTTTTAATATCGACATTAAACCTCTATTTAAAATTAAATACCTATTAAAAATAAAGAAGTATTCAATATTTATTGAAATTAATTATTTTTTAAACTTAGGATAAAAAATATTGATTTAGGTATATAAGTGTAGATAGACAATTATTTCGTATTTAATTTATTAATATAGATAATTTATTTTGTCAAGTTACCAACTAAGAATAAGCTCTAATTTATTTAATAATGTAAGTACTTGAGTATTATAATATTTTATATTTAACATTTTAATTTCCCACTAACAATATACTAAAAAGTCTAACATATTTATGTAATCATATGTATTTACATATTTATCATACGTTTATGTTTTGTATTGTTTGTTTTGCTTCTATGATATATTGTATATTTATATTGTTTGCACTTTGTATGTTCAATAATTATTTACAAAAAATTCTTAATTGACAAGGCCACTTCTACGTATTCGAAATTATATTTGAAAATTAATCTATTTAAATATATGTCCATATTAGTATTTATTATCTGACTTTTCATTTTTGAAAATTTTTATATTTATATTAAGTGCAAACGATCGATTATATTCAAAATATGTAAGGATATCCGCTTTCCTATCTAGCAAATGTGTCTTGAATTTAAGGTCCATTAACATATCAATTATAATGTATTTATAAATATAAATAATAATATAAATTGTTATTTGTTTTTGTCTCTATTTATAGTGTAGAACTAAATAGTCAGACATACAAATCCAAAATAAATACAAATATATTTATTTAGACAAAAAAGTACATACATTCAGACATCGACTGGATATTTTCACTTTTAGCTCTAGTGAATATAGTGAACTTTGAAAACACGAAAAATTTGTTAAATAGTTGCAGGACAAATGTTTGACTGACAGAGAATGATACCTGTATACGTATATATACTTACCTATATGACTAACTTCTAAATTTTTCTTTGACTGCGAGGAATTTTCACAAATTTCCGTTTCCCATGACATGGTTTTACTTTGTGATTAACAAAATAATTAATCTTAAAGTTATTTCTTGTAACAGTTACAATACTCGTATACATGTTTAAATGATTATACATACATAATGTTTCACTTCAACAGTTGCATAAAAACTTTGATAATACATGTCAATATTTTATATTGTTTTCGTAATTTGATATAGTAACCTAGATTTTTTACATAGGTTTTATATACCTAGATCGAGGGCTTTTTGTTCCGAGAAACACAAGCAACAATATATATTACGAATTATACATATATTTTATATATTTATATTTAAACGTCTAATAAATGTACTGTTACAAGATGAAACGAAGATTTAAAACAGACGAGGGGTGTGGCAATCTAGTCAGTGTGATCTTTTATTTATAAGTATATAAGTATTTATTTTATATACTTATATTGTAAGGTATAGGTTTATATTTTAGGTATATAGAATTATAAATCATTTATTTTAGTTAATGATTAAATATTTTTTAATAAAGGAATGAAATCGAAACCGATATTTTTATTTTGTTGGAACCTTTTTTGGACCTACGACTTCCCTCCAGATAAATAAGGCGAAGGCCAATGGAGGCGGTGAAATTGTTATAAACTAACTTCTATATCTATCTATTTATATATGTAAAAAGAATGACCCTAAGGTAGACTGGTAGAAAAGCTTTTGCATTAAGTCCGCCCATTGTACTTTTACATATTGTTCGCGCCAACCTTTCTAGTGCGGACAAGGGCCTACTCCCCACCAGACATCCCCACCGCGAGGATTATATATATACGCCCGCGGGTGGGCTCCCCCGGCCGAGACAAGATTACTAGACAAGCTTAGATACTAGTCCCTTGATATCATATGTTGTTATATATTCTTTCTAGAGTACAAACTGAAAATACGCAACTCAAGGGTTTCATTTACATACCGATGCTATGCTAGGACACCCAGGCTCCAGCACACATGTATTTTGTGCAATAAAGTTTAAATAAATAAATATAAAGATCGCGCGATAATCTCTCAAACCGCGAAGAGAGGAGACAAAACAGCAGAACGTAGAAACATGATGTAGAGTGGTTTCTGTATGTGAAGTGAGAGAGAGGAATTTTGAAAATTCCTCTTATAAGTGTGTCAAAAGGATGAAAAACCATATTCACAGTCAAAACTCATAACCTTTGCCTGATTTTCGCAGTCAAAAGTGGTTATGACCGGTAATGAGATGAAATGCCCTTAGTTAAAAACAGTTACTAAACAATAATAGTGATGCAAAAAAGGCGTTGAGTGATTACATAACAAACGGCCATCCATACATATTCAAACAAATGTACGTTTAATGGATGTTTGTTTTCAATCACGCCTCAATCACTGGGCTGGTTTAGATGAAATTTGGTTGGGTCAAAGGGCAACATGGACTCCTAGATGCACGAAGGTCCTTGTTGCTCGAAGGTTTTTTATTTTTTTTATAGAATCACGTCTTTATCCCTTACGGGGTAGACAGAGCCAAGAGTCGTGAGACTCGAAGGCCACGCTTAGCTGAATAGTGGGCTCTCTGATGGAATGGAGATTCAGGTATAGTGACAGGTTCCTAGCCCAATGCCTATGAGTGGAGGAATTCCCAGTTCAAAGCTCTTTCCCTCGATTGACTTTTACAATCTGCGCGGGAAGAGAAGCAGATGGCACATTCTATGTTTTTTCTTCGCTCTCAGACCAGTATGGAAGACATCGAAGGTTTTGGTAGAGTAAAACCAGTAAAACTTACATTTTATTAAAAAAATCCCGTGGTCGCAGTCGCAGCCCCGGGATGCAGCTAGTACGATTATAAATTTAATACAGCTCGTATAAAATGTTCGATAAAACTTTAAAGATCTATTCTCATTGGTGTTTGATGTTTGTCGGTCGGTCGCAGTTTACGTAAACATTTTATTTCGAGATTCTTGTGACGGCGGATTCTCAATGACGAAAGTGTTTTTACGGTTTTATTTAGTTTCGTTTAATCGAAAATTTCGCCGAAGCAGTTGTGTGCAGTGATGTTCATTGCATGTTTTCTACCGCTAGATTTTATAATGTCGTAATATATGTAGCAATCGGTCGAAAGAAAAGATTATTTCTCAGCAAGTTCTCATTTTGCCCCGGTAAAGGGCTAGAATAGTTTACTTAAGCTTCTTGGCATTAATATATTTTATAACTGATCTATATTTATTCATTTAGCCAAAAAAACATTAGTAACTAGCTTTTGCCCGCGGCTTCGCCCGCGTGAATTTCCCACGGGAACGGTGCTTTTTCCCGGGATAAAAAGTAGCCTATGTGCTATTCCAGGTCATTATCTACCTCTGTACCAAATTTCATCGAAATCCGTCCAGTAGATTTTGCGTGATTGAGTAACAAACATCCTCACAAACTCACAAATTCACAAACTCACATCCAAACTTTCGCATTTTTAATATTATTAGGATTAGGATTAGGATATTAGGATATTAGGATATTAGGATATTAGGATATTAGGATATTAGGATATTAGGATATTAGGATATTAGGATATTAGGATATTAGGATATTAGGATATTAGGATATTAGGATATTAGGATATTAGGATTAGGATTAGGATTAGGATATTAGGATTAGGATATTAGGATTAGGATACAATCGCCTTAAACCATGTTATGCTTTGACTTTTGAAATGAACATTTAGATCAAAAACTGCTGCAGAATATCAATTTTTGTACGGGTTCTACCATCTAACTAAAAGGGAAATATTAGGAGCACCCATAAACCAGAGAGCATGTATGAAGAGAGTGATGAGTGTAGAGGAAGCAAGAGAGATCTGTAATGATTGTAGCAAATGGAAATCGCTAGTCTCTGCCTACCCCTACAGGAAAAAGGCGTGATAATATGTATGTATGTATCTGACTAACAGCTCCACAGAGCGTTCCATTCCACACGAGGTGTCCAGCGTCCGTCATTGTCTACAAATGAAAGGCCAAATGACCGATTCGCAATTCCCTAATCACGACCCCTATAAATTCGACCCGTATGACAATGTCCTGTTTTGATAAAGTCCCGCGTGTGCCAGAATGCTTTATTCCTGTACTTTTTGTCGGAATTATTTGGAAAATGTTATTTTCGCGTGCGGGAAAATGTGTTTCAGCTGCGAAAAGATGGAATTACAGTATTTAATGGTAAGTGTATTTATTAAATGGGCAAAGTACTTATTTCCGACACAAAATTTTAATCTAAGAAATCTAGTATCTCAAAGGAACATGTTTACGTAATGGTTATCTAAAATAGGCTTTACGGATTTTCCATTTTCCTTAATGTCGATTTTTTGAAAACTTCCTTCATTTTTATACAACTACCCAAAAAAGTGTGTTATGTTTTCAAAATTCATGAATGTATGGTGAGTTTCTTTATTCGACCGTAATTCTTTAACGTCGTCTTGTAAAGTAAGACATCCTTAGAATTCTTACGATATCTGGAGTAACAAGCTATATGACGTCTACGACTTTAGTCGTATTCTTTAAGTTATTAATAACATCTATAGAGCTAATAACAATAGGATTAGTGGGGAATTATTCAGGGTAAGTGAAAAAATAATATGTGCCTACGGAGAATGTAACACAAACAGATCAAAGGTGGTATGGAAATTCCATTATACGCTGCTCGTTTAATTATAACGACAAGCTTTACTACGGCACCCATCGATCATAAAGTAGACCTTTACTGCATCAGCTTATTCCGGCCATCAGCTCTCAATGAGATGGGCTGGGATCCAAACAGTCCAATTTCAGTCCAACAATTTAATCCATCGTACAGTGGTACTAACCACTCTACTACCTCTACAGCCACTAGGCTGGCTTATGTGACTTATGGATGACTAGTTTTTTCCCGCGGCTTCGCCTGCGTGAATTTCCTAATAGTATTGCCAACTATTGGCTATCGATACTATCGATAGGCCTATCGATAGTATGACTATTTTTTAAGGTCAACTATCAATAGTCCTGCAACGCTAGTTAAGTTGGGATAGTGAGGCTAATGGCTTGTAGAAGCCAGACAACAAAATACAACCAGAGAAAACGCCCCTGACATACAGACAGACTGACAGCGGAGGCATGTTAATAGGGAAACGAAACCTTAAAATACGGAAGAAGGAAACAGTATACCAATTTTTGCACAAAGAGATTTTTTCTATAAGCACTGAATTTGACTGGATCGTGAGTAAACTTTCTATCTATTTGGTGATTTTCTATCGCGTTGAGATTTAGCTGGTCTTTTTGAAAGCGTCCACTATTTCCCGGACCTTCACCCACCCCTAGTGCCAATACCAATCAGGTATATCGATGTTTGGTAATGAACAATTTCATGAGCGGACGCCTCGGTTCATGACCGTTACCTGCTCAGTAAATACTTGTAGTTTGTACCTAATGAACTGTTGGGATAGTCGGGTTTATTAGTTAACTGGATTATGGGCTAATGAACATGAATTTAACTATATATTCTCCTAAACAAAACATGAACTGGTCCTTTGATGCATTCATGGGGTCAAATATTATTATTGATGTACGGGATAAAATATCTACATGCTAGCCAGATTATACTTAGGTACCGGTATGTGCAGACCTGGCGACGCACTATTGCAGCGGAGCTCAAGACAATCGGGCTGACCTGGCCCGAAGTGAAGCGCGTAGCCCAAGATCGAGGAAACTGGCGAAACACTGTCGACGCCCTCTGCCCCACATGGGGGCCATAGGACTCAAATCATCAATCACCGGTATGTGCCGATTTTTTTTAATTCAGTCATATACATTTTGCTTGAAATAACAACACACACGTATTCATCCAGATCTTTGGTATAGAACCCATAGTAGGATCCAATCTGGTAGGTTTACTCCACTGAAGATGAATACCGGATCTGCTGCATGAATTTACAGCACATTTTATAAGTATAAAAGATTATTGTGCATTTCAGGAATATACATTAGTAGGTTTTTATTTAACTTTCAGACAAAAAGGGTCAATGTCGTCATTTTAAAATTAATTTGAAATGATTAATATTTTTATAACATGATAAATTTTATTAAAGTATAATAAGATAGATTTTACATTTAAAAATTGGTTAAAAATTATTTTCTTATAGGCGGGGCATTTAAATTTTTTTTACCGACAAATTCCTACAACCATGATTCTTATACTTAACATTATTTTGATGTTTTTAGACATCCTTATATAAAAAAAAAGAATTTTGATGATCCGATATGAAATGGGAGGGGTAAATAAACTATACTGAATTGCTCGTAAACAAAAAAGTTTACAATAGAGATTACTGTTACTGTCACAATTAATTAATAAGACTTCATTTAACTGTAAATAAAAGTTGGCCGGTTTATAGTAGGCTTTCTAGTCATAAAATGTATTTTTAACGTTATAAATGTCAATATGGTTTTTATTTAATTACAGGAAATCGAGTTCATAAACATGAGTCGTTTTTTAAAATTAAGATTGAATAATTCACATTACGTACGAATATACAATTTTCTGGAATGTAGATTTAAAAAAAAAATTAAAAGTTAATAAACAAAAAACTGTTGTAGTCACCCTTATAAAAATTGAGGATATGGTTCATTACAATCGTATACGAATAATATATAAAAGTCACCATTGCTGGATTTTTGTTTTTGTACAGGATGTTTTTAAAGTATAAAAATGACAACTCATTAAAAAATCCATTTCGGATTGTTATTTATTGGTGATTTTTTAAATCAAGCTTTTATTATTCGTAAGGAAACATGTAACAAAAAATCACCCTGGTAGGATTTTTTGTTTGAGAGTTATAACAATATGAGTCTTATAATAGCGTTTAAAAAAAAACGGCGGTGGTGATTTTTTTTTTGGACTTAAATTTGCAGTTGTAATATCATAACCTATGTAGTTTATAAAAATCTCCATCGTAGGATTTAATGTGACCACCTCCATACAACTGAAAATTCACAGCCCCGACTATTAAAAATTAATAAATTAAATACAACTATACTAATACTACCTATAAATAAATACTACCAATATATTAAAAATCTAATTCTAAATTTGGTGTCGTTGGCAAGGTGCCCATTACGCAGGCAGCATTCCCGCGCTGAATAGCAATAGCTAATCGGCAAGAAAGCTGCCTGCACGAGGGTCACCTGTTGCCTCCCTCAGGCGTTTACTAAGCTCCCTGTGGAGTTCCCGTGCGCCTCTGCCCCATGCCTTTTATAATATTTAAACCTCTTTTGTGGAAACTGTCGTGTTCAAAAATGAACGATTTTTTTCATATTTTTTTTATTTTAAAAAACCTATCACATCTCAACAGTCTATCCATTTCCGTCGTCTCTGTTCACGATCCTCAGTAACACAATAGCAGGTATTGAGCTGTTACTCCGTCCTCCATTAGGCACTTACTGACTGTGACGTCACGGTACCGTACTTGCTGTATACATATTGATTTGATTGCTGTAGTACTTACTGATGTCCGCGACTCCCATCGCGGCAAAATAGTTTTGACTATAGACATCTAAGGTAACGGTATTTCATACTTTCATTATCCATTTCAGGCTCTTGGTGATTGGTTTATAAAAAATGGCCTGAATTTGACCTCGTGTTTTCAACTATTTTAATGTCAAATTTTATTAAATCGGTTCAGTGGTTAAGCCGAGAAAGCGTAATAGACTTTGACATTCATAATAGGCTCTACCAAAGTTAAATTGAATATACAAGGGCATTTTAGGAATAAAAACAGAAATTATTTCCTTTGATATTTGTATTATGAACCTCTTACTGATGATTGTATTGCATCCATAGAGCTAGCAATTTTTTTTAAATTTTATTGTTTTTTTTTCCTATGTCTATGATTGTATCACATATACATCTTCGAGCAACAAGGACTTCCGCACGCGTCCGTAAGGAGTCCGTGTTGCTTTATGGCCTGCATGCTAATAACCGCTTTATTGTTATCTCTAGAATTTGTTTCTTTATGTGATTATCCTTTAAAATGACTGCGATTCTTTTATGAATCATTTCATACTGTAGGTACCGCAGGCCATAATAAATTTTGACAGCCTCTCCTAGGAGCTGTTGCTGACAAATTATATAAAAGTCGCAGTGGACAAGCCAATCAACCGATGGATATTGATCATCTTCGCCAAACACTAGAGGATCGTAGCGTTTGACTGCTGAGAGTATTTGCTGAGGCTAATATTGACAATATGGAGTTGACGATGAAGTATACCTACTGACCAAATCTAAGTAATAAAACTGTAACTGGTGTAGGTACGTCTCTCTATACATAACTACATTTTAAAGTCACGTCATCCACGTCTGTTCATTTATGTAACTCAAAAACTACTTAACGGGTTTTAATGCCGTTTTCACCAATGAACGGGGTGGGTCATGAAAGTTTTGGTGTATGGTTTACACGGCCGAAGCCGCGGGCAAAAGCTAGTAGGTGACATTTAAGAATAAATGCATGCGACCACTCATACATTTTTTACATAAAAACCTCCTTCACATTACAAGTAATGTAAGGGCTGTTCCCCAATTAAATATAAGAAAATTATCTCAGAAAATTAATGAAATTCTTGGTATTTTTATACTCGTATGACGATACTTATTCTGGACATCATTTACCATCACTACATCTAGCAGAATAGTCAGCTGCAGTCAGTATTCCTGCGTTCAATTGAAATTACCTCAACGCAATCACCGTGATCCGATTGTGAGGCCTCCCCTCAAATATATTTGTAGTAGTGTGCCTAGTGTGCACTGCCTTTATAATTGATGGCAAATTGAAATTTTAAGCCGGTCTTTTAATAACATTGTATTGTAAAAACATAATCTGGGTAGTAAAAATAATGACACAGACTTTTATGTGCCTACTGGTCAGCAATATTTTTATTTTTGATAATTGAATGTTTTATGTTTTGTGAAGTGAATACTTGTCTAGTCTAGGGGCTTTGAACACTTGGTTATTGAATGAGACTAAGCTGAAACGTTCGAGCATGTAATGCTTGTTCGGATGAAGTCGGCTCGAGGCGACGAATATGAAGGGATCAATGGACATCATGTTTTCACTTATATCGTAACCAATAGCTTAGTTATATTTTAGTTAACGTAGCGTGTCATTTATACTCGTATATACAAATACTAAACTTTTTATTTGCGGCTGAAATATATGCAATTCAGCGGCAAATAAAAAATTAATGGAGCAATAAAAGTGTATGTATATTCGCAACTGGTTCGATCAGCATAGAGCCAGACTGGATTACCACAGTATAGTATTAAATACAATGTTAGGTATACAGACAGGACAGGTATTTAAATAGTGTGTTAATTTCGACGCAGCATTATGTAGAGGAACTTATAAATAGTGTCACGTTCTTAGGAATCATGTCAGACTTCACATTATTCGTGATATACCTAAATTCTATGACCTAAATTATACATATATTTGCTTCCAATGCAAACTACGCCAGCTGAGCTACGTTACATAAACAGCTCAGCTATGCAAGCTAAGTAGTTAAGTTCTATAAGAGTAAGTTTAGTTTGCTGTGGACAATCAGCTGTAGGTTACTCTTGGGAATACTCAATCTAGCATCAACAGATATTTGACATCATTGTCCCGCTAGGATTAAAATGGCCAATTCATTTCGGTGTCCGCCCAGATAAATGTGAAAGAATAGTTGGCCATTTTTTGTTGTTGATGAATTGGACGCATGAGTGGTCACTGTATTTACATGGGTGATTGCGCACGTTTGTTTAGGAGAGTAATGCTATGTGTGTATGAATTAATGCTGGGTGGTTTGGACACATGGCGTTGACTGTATTTCTGGGTAGGTTTGGAAAATATAGCTGAATTAGACAAGGTATAAAATTTCATAGAAGAAGCCATATGCTTCGAGCTTTCTCTATGATTTTTTTCTCATCTACATTTTTATTGGTCTTTCATATAAACTAGATGATTGATTTTATTTATTTCAACTTTATTGTACACAAATACAAAAGTACAATACAAAAGGTGGACTTAATGCTAAAAGCATTGTCTCACAGCACAGTCAAACCTAAGAGTTGAGCAGAGAGTTCATGCACACCATGTGAATAAATCCTATTGTACAAATTAATTACTTTTAAATTAAACACATCATAGAAAATAGTTGTAGGTACTAACATTATAAATGTGAAAATGTGTTAAGAGTCAGCCCGATAAATATGTACCATTGCATATACATATATACAATGCAAAAATATTATAAAAATTGTATTTTATTCGCCAAACGTTCACATCTTGTTTTGTCACACTATGCACACTTTTATTAGCTACTACGCTGCAAATTCTACAATGATACAAAAATAATGTAGCGAATGTTTTTTCAGGTCAGATTGAAGATCACGTGCACATAAATAAATTGGGACATAAACGTAATAATTAAAAGAATTTACGGTTTTCACCATGACCCAAAAGACGACAGTAATAGCGACTTTTATTTTAAAAATATCATTTAGGAGAAAGGAATTTAATGTCAACAAACACTTAAACACAAAAATATTGAGTATTTATTCAATAAAAGTATTATTGTATCTTTAGGTCTATGAGTACTGAGTAGGTAGGTACATTTATAATTTTCATGAATAATAGAAACTTTTCTTTAGTACACTTTTTGCGAAAACAAATTTGATACAAAATCTTGTCATCAAAATTTAATTTACTTATTGCTTTAAAGTACTCTCATATAGAAATTGAATTGTACTAATTGCATCTGAGATGCTCAAAAATCCAAAAATAAGTACTTATTGCTCTCGAAATTTAATTTATTGTTCGTTCACCCGCACTGGTATTTACGAGTAAAATCTTTGTAATTCTCTGTAAATACACCCGCATGTTATCAGATAACCTCACAGAGTACTTCATACTTCCTAAACGATATCTCGACACCGTGGTATGAGATGTAGCAGCATCCGTGGGCGGGCTGGACCTGAAATTAAATCGAAATAAGGATAAATTAAATTACTGCTTGAAATAATTCTCATTGTTGAGAGGAGATAATTTTCTGACAATAGAAACGACTTTTGCTTACGGTTTCGCCCCCTTTTTTTATAGGTACAGGTACAATTTTTTTTTGCCACATATGTATTATCCCTAAACTTAGCAAATAAACTTGAAATACTTATTCTGTACCTTTTTACGTGTAGATAGACTGTCGTATCGTTCATCTAGCCACAACTTAGTCTGTACATACCGTAAGTTGATTTATCTCTTTAATGGTAAAGTCTCAGGAACACTAACTTTGCTAGAAGTGAGCGAGCTTCATTGCCTTTTCAGGGACCTGGCCATTCTTCCATAGCTGATGGACACAGCTTGGCTTTGTGTTGAAAGTCTCAGTAATACCAACCTTGCCAGGAGTGAGCGAAGACTTGTGGGCAACCCTGCCGATGTAGAGAGGCTCCGCGTTGATTGTATACCCGGCCTCTATCGCTTTTTCAGAGACCTGTTTATTTTTCCACAGCCACTAAATACAGCTTGGGTTTATGTTGAAAGTCTCAGGAATACCAACCTTGCCAGGAATGAGCGAGGACTTGTGGGCACCCCTGCCGATATAGAGCGACTCAACATTGATGGTGTACGGCCTCTAATGCCTTCTCAGGAACCTGGCCATTTTTTCACACCCACTGGACACAGCTTGGCTTTGTGGTGAAAGTCTCAGGATTAACAACCTTGCCAGGAGTGAGCGAAGACTTATGGGCAACCCTGCCGATGGAGAGCGGCTCTGCGTTGATTGTATACCCGGCCTTTATCGCTTTTTCAGGGGCCTAGTTATTTTTCCACAGCCACTCACAGCTTGGCTTAGTGTTGAAAGTCTCGGGAATACCAACCTTGCCAGGGGTGAGTGAGGATTTGTGGGCAACCCTGCCAATGTAGAGCGGCTCTGCGTTGATGGTGTACCCGGCCTCTATCGCCTTCTCAGGGACCTGACCATTCTTTGATGACAGCCACTGGACACAGCCTGGTTTTGTGCACAACACCTAAAAAATTAAAATATTAAAAAACAATATCATGCCGTTTGCACAATTTTTTTTTTAATTTTTGAATAAGATTTTAAGTCGCTGTGAGCCTGTGACACGTACAATAAATAAAGTGGGGTGAGCATATGGAAAAAATAAGAACTTCGTTAGTTTCATGGGTGAGCACGAATATTTTCGAAAACAACAAGCTAATTATTCAAAAATAAAAACACGACTGACAACTCATATACCCTATGTCACTCGGAGGAATGCAAGGAATCTAAAAATCCTCTCACATCAAAATCTGTTAAGCCGTTCAGGACTTATGGTGGAATAAAGAAACTTACATATATACATGAAACCTGAAAACATAACACTCCTTTTTTGGTCAGTCGTGTAAAAAGCGCCTTTATCGTACGTAAAAGTAACTACTAATACATATATGGTGGAAAATGAGAAAAATTTGCAATCCTGAGAAACATTACTATTTTCAATTAGCACATTGCACATGCGTGGCACTTGGTTGTTTCTGGTTTCCCCACGATATTTTCTTTTGCCAGAAGCAAATTTCTACGTGAAGAAGGACATCATTTAATAGTCAATAAATCATGATCTTCTTCACTTGAAAAGTTGCTTCCGGCAAAGGAAAACATCGTGAGGAAACCTGCACTATAGTTTTATCAGATAGTGTGTGAAACGGAAATGGCAAAACCACTCGTTGCGTGTGTTACATTCAACGCAATGATAAGGACAAGTGCATAGCTCTTAAATTTTGCTAATTTAAAATTTGTTTCCTCCTTTAGTATTTCTTTATGACTGAGGGTCATTATGTAAAACTTTACTAACCTCAAAATTATGGACAGGTACTTCTTTCCCGACGCTGGGTATGTACGCGTACCTGTGTTTGATATTTAGCTTCCCCGGGATCATTTCCCCCTTGTGGTGGGCCCTGATGACCCATAGGGGGCTCCCGTCATAGCCCTCCTTGCCTCCTACTACGGCTTTGTAATCCAGATTCTGTGCATTGGTAGGGGTTGCGGGTACCCAGTTTATGGCATCTGAAATTTTGCCCATATTGTTCAGGATTGTCCCCCTCACGAAATACCATGGTAGTCCAGCAGACCTTTTCTCTCTCGAAAACGACGCTGTCCTCTGGATTCCGGACTTATTTTATAACACCCCCAACATTATAGTTTAACATTATAGTTTACAAAATACATAAATAAGAATGACTGTTAAACACCATACGAATAAATAAATCTGAAATTTTGAATAAGTACTATGAAAGGATGTGTGGTTGTTAATGTTACTCTCTCTAAGCCGAAAGACGTCCACTGCTGGACAAAGGCCTCCCCAAGGATTTCCAAATTAAATGTTAATGATTTAATGTTACTCAATCACGCAAAATCTATTGGACGGATTTTAATGAAAGTTAGTATACGAGCGTAGTGTATTTTTCCTTATTCAAGTACGGAATAAAACCTGCATTTCCATATAAAGTATTATTTATCTAAAATAGGTATTCTACGCGGCGGAGCCCAAGAGCGCAGTTTGTTTTGGATATATTTTTGTAAATGTATCTGTTACCATTAGAACGCATAATACGTTAACGTGCACATTAACTAGGTAATCTGCAGATGCTCTGATATGCTTCGTTAAAGTGTAAAATTTGAATTAAAAAGCTCTTATTTACACTTTACTTAGTCTGTACAGTAACGAATGGAACATCACAACACAACAACACTTTACAGTTAAAGTACGTATTCCGCAGATTATCTGGCTGAGTCAGTACTCAGCCAGATAATCTGCAGAATACGTAGTTAATCTGCACTCTAACTGATTAACGCACATTAACGGTAACATATCCACGAACCAAACTTCAGTGGTCTTTCTAATCCATGAAGTAAGAAGCAACAAACTCGGAACAACCTGACTCTCTTCAAAACCAGAGTGAAGTGCTTCTGGGTAAGCTCGCTACACCGTAGACCTCATCTCTATCCTCGGGCAAGGTTGTGGTCAAGAGCAAACCCAACTTTAATACAAAAAAAACATATTGTTTTTTCCTCTGTATTTAATTATTATTATTTTTTTATAACATAGGGCGGCAAACGAGCAAGCCTGATGGTAAGCGATCACCGCTGCCCATGGACTACTGCATATGATCTAATAAATGAGAACCTTGTACAGGAGTAGTGGCAGATTCTGGCTCAGGGTCGGCTATTACAGGTTGTTCTACCACATTAACCGTGAAGTTCGGTGGTTCCGTAGGCTGCGTTGGCGTCGGTGGCTCTATGTACGGTTGCGTAGGCGGTGGCTGAAAATATGGTTGCGTCGGATTTGGCGGTTGAAAGTACGGTTGGGTGGGAGTTTGAGGTGGTTGATAGTACGACTGCGACCATTGTGGAGGTGGAGGATGATAGGAGAATGCTGGAGGGAGGTATGTGAATGAACCTGGTGGTAAGTGAGAGGGATGGGGCGGGGGGTAGTGGCCGTGGGGAGGAGGGTAGTAGGGCCCGTAGGGCGGATCTGAAAATAAGAAAAATAATGTTAATTTTTTTTTTAATATGTATAAATTCGTAAACTAGGCCATCATTAGCGCTCATTTTCACCAATTTACTTCTTTATTAATCTGTCTTTATACAAATTTTAATTTTCATATTTACTTCATAGAGGTAGTTGGAGAGATAAGGGGGAGGCTTTCGCCCAGCAGTGGGGTCTATTAGATAAACAATTAAAAAAATATATATTAATTTATATTTAAACTAAGTGTCACTACAGGTCTACTAATAACATTGGTACTTACAATGTAGTAACCTCTTACGGTTATTGCAAATTACGGTTTTTACAAGTTGTACGGAATAAGTACCGGTAAGAAGGAAGAAACTCCTTGAGAAAACGAAGAAGAAACTGTACAGGAAACTCATTAAACATAAATTTACGGTGTAGGTAATCAATACAATACAGATAGTTTACAGTATACGATCTTATTATATTTCGTAAGCAATTTTATGATGACACATAACGATGCACAATGAAATAACCCTGTACTCTACACTATATTCAATGCAATTAATGAGACAAACGATATATTTACTACTAGCTGTCGCCCGCGGCTTCGCCCGCGTGAGTTTCACTTAGATGAAAAATCTCTCTTGGAGCTTTTCATCAGATGTTCCAGCTCTTCAATTTTTATACGTCAGCAGAAAATGCTCATCAGGTTAAACGATTTTTGCTAAGGCGCCTTTTCCATATATGTTATAGTGTAGCTGGTCTCTTGGAGCTTTTCATCAGAGGTTCCAGATCTTCAATTTTTATACGTCGGCAGAAAATGCTCATCAGGTTGAACGATTTTTGTTAAGGCACCATTTCCATATTACTTATAGTTTAGCTGTTCCGTTATGGTTCTTCATCAGGTGTTCCAGTTTTCAAAATGAATTATAGCCTATATGTTGCCCAGGCTTAATATCTATACAACAAAAAAAGTTTCATTCAAATCCTTCCAGTAGTTTTTGCGTGAAACGCGTACATACATACAGACAGACAGACAGACAGACAGACAGACAAGAAATTCCAAAAAATTTTTTTGCTTTCTATTGTTCTTTTTAGGTCTCCCTCTATCCATTTCAGTCAAAAATATTAAATATACAGACAAAATATTTTTACTGTTTTATTATATGTATAGATTAGTGGGTTAAATATATGAACAGTAAATGATTACTCAATTTAGATGATGTATCGATGTTGATGCATAAGGTTCACTTTAATTTTAAGGTTAAGATATTGGATAAATTTGGAATTAAAGGCAAAGAATTAGTTACATATGCGTACGACACGAGTACATAATTAACATTGATTTGATTTGTACATTTGTACAAATTAAATGTTTACACGAAAAATATATGAAGAGATTACAAAAGAAACGCGAGTCATATAAACTCATAAAAATATACAAATTATCTTATTTTATGATAAAATTCACATATCAGCAACCACACTGATTAGCCACACACACATTGTTGATCATTTCCTATTTTTATATATATCACAGTAAATCTTTAGGAACACTAGGTACTTACATCCCGACATTATAAAAATCCTTTGTTAAAAATCTATTAAAACAAAACAACATATCTCTATAAAGTCAACGATACTAAATATACTACCAATACATTATCGCGACTACGTATCTGATAAGATTAACAGCAGATAAGCTGATACGTCATCCGAAATTAACTACCATTTCTCTCTCTATGTATTCGTACTAGCTTTTGCCCGCGACTTAGCCCGCGTTAATTACACATCAAAATCTTCCTCACAAACCACCCCGTTGAGTAGTTTTTGAGGTTATCGCGAACAGACAGAAAAGTTGTCTGTACAACGCGACTTTATTTTATAAATATTAAGGATGTAGAATCCTT
This sequence comes from Ephestia elutella, assembly GCA_018467065.1. Classification (NCBI taxonomy): domain Eukaryota; kingdom Metazoa; phylum Arthropoda; class Insecta; order Lepidoptera; family Pyralidae; genus Ephestia; species Ephestia elutella. The sequence continues at coordinate 6,041,873 of CM031570.1, forward strand.
ATGGCTGAGGATCGTGGTCATTACATGGAATGACACACGCAGCTACTGTCTAAGCAATGTTAATAGGGTGATTTGCCTTTTGTCTTCTTAATTTCTCTCACTAGCTGATAAATCAACAACTAAATCCTTCTTCCCTCACGATATTTTCCTTCCCACTGGAAACATATAGTGGTCTACGAAAACTATGTTATGTATCTCTAGTTGCCTAATAAGATCATTTTGTGTGCAGGGTTCCCTACGTATTGATAAGATTATAATAAAAAATCACCCCTGCCTGGTGAAATTTATCAACAACAGATGAACATAGAAATTCATTCTTAGCGGATATACTTCCTCTTCTCTTTACAAAAGCACTATCACAAATTCCTAAGTAAGAGGAAAGATGTAAGACATCAATAAAATGTATCAATAGAATGTTTTAAGTTTCTTTTGGGTAAATTTTGAGTGCGGTGGTTTAATAACAATCGTTCGCAATAACGTTTTAAAGCGTGGTTTATTATTAAATCTGAAGCTTATGTAAATAGAATGCAATTAACACACATTTCTGAATACGAGCCACATTATTCCAGTATTCTTATGATTTATCAAAACTTGCAAAATCGTATCGCAAAATATTTAAAACACAGAAGGATGCTCCGGAAAGTTATAAAGCTTCCTTCATCGGTTATTCTTGTATGGATATATTAACAGATGTGAGGCGGAGCAGAAATGTCAGAGAATTCATCGATCAACTTTGTGAATTAGCTCATATGATAAAGCGAACTAGCTTTTTTTCAAGGTTTCGCTCGCTCTTATTGGGATCTTTTTTTTCGAGATGATAGGTTCTAGAGAACCATTAAGACACTGTATCACATCTATTACTCCCTCTATTTTGTACTCGTAATGTATCTTAAAATAGTACTTATGTCCGATGATTTCTTAAAAATATGTTTGTGGATCACAACAAGGCGTGGGCGTGGGCTTGCGACCGAAGGCCAGCGCTGGATTCGTCAATTTATAATCTCAGCTGACTTCCTACTTATAAAGTTTGAAATAATGAAAAAGTGCCCCGGAAATTTTGCGTAAGAACTGGGAAATACTATCAAGTACGTATAACTTCAAGAGTAATACAGATGTAGTATCACATCCTTATCCCTTACGGGATAGACAGAGTCAAGAGTCTACAAAAGTGTATAATTGAAATAATTTTGTGTATATTAATTATTTTGCAATATTTGCTTTATAATAAAATGCTTACGTACTGGGTATCTGTACAAATACCGAAATTTTGCAGAGAATGTTCCAAATGCATAGATAAAATATCGGTACAATCACAGAATTGTGAATGAAAGGATGGGAAATAGAAGTGTGTTGCCTTTTATATGAAACTATCTGTCGCTCTAACGCTCACTAAACACAAGTGTTGTTATTACAGCGATGCGTAATTGAAATTTGAAAAAACCCTGGGGATCAGCTAGTGGAGTAATAAAATCAAATGTAAAATATTTGTTTACACTCTGACAAATGCATTATTATTTTATTGCGTGGGTTTCCGAGTATTCACAAATGTCCTCTGTTCAATAATACTATGTCTAAATTGGTAGCAACAAAATAGTAAGTAAATATGTGGTGCCAAATTCAACATTTATAAAATAAAATCGTAGGTTTTTAGAATATTTTTGAAGGTGTCTGCATCAGATCAACGATTTGTGCATCTGCAGCGTCAATTTTATTCGGTCGGATACATAATTTTGGAGGCAATAATTATATGTAAACTAAATGTAGTTGTTTCACATTTAATTAAATGTTTTCAAAACGGGCGCTTGTAATCAATATATATAAAACTAGCTTTTGCCCGCGGCTTCGCCCGCGTGAATTTCCCACGGGAACAGTGCTTTTTCCCGGGATGAAAGGTACCCTATGTCCTTCTCCGTACTTCCAGCTATGTGTATGCGAAATTTCAGGAAGATTGGTTCAGTAGATAAAGCGTGAAGAGGTAACAAACAAACAAACAAATAAACAAACAAACCAATAAACCAGCAAACAAACTTACTTTCGCATTTATAAAATTAGTTAGGATTAGGATTCTGCCTTTACTGACTGACTGACAGACAACGCACAGCCAAAACTACTCAGCGTAGGACGCCGAAATTTGGCATGTAGGTTCCTAAGGAAGAGTAGGAGAGCATTAAAAGAGGATTTCTCGAAATTCCCACGCGAACAGAGTCCTGGGTCTATGCTAGTTACTTCGAGGTGTTAGACAACGAATTTAGCTTTCTAACCCAAACACGTGTTGTAATTATTATAAATAATAAGTTACTCATATGAAATGAATCGTTGCACATAGATTTGGACACTTACGAGCTCATTATACCTAATGTTCTTGTCGTACGTGTAATGGAATTTGTCTTTAAATTATGCGTAAAGACATAAAGTCTAAACACGTCTATTAGAAATGCTAAATCTTTTCTCTCTGCATTTATTTATTTAAACTTTATTGTATACACATTTAAAAGTACAGTACAAAAGGTGGACTTAATCACCTCTTGGTTGACTGGTACAAAAAGCCTCCGGCTTTAATCCGTCATTTAGGTGTTTTTTGTCAAGTAGTTTAATAAATAAATAAAATAGTTTTATTAAATACAAAAAATGTAATGTTGAGAGGATGGAAGAGTTGGTCAAGGTCGACCTCGAAGAACGAGCTCCAACCAGATTGCGGACCTCCTTAAAAAGGGAGATATTAGGAGCACCCATAACCGGAGAGCATGTATGAAGAGAGTGTTGAGTGTAGAGGAAGCAAGAGAGATCTGTAAGGATCGTAGCAGGTGGAAATAGCTAGTCTCTGCCTACCCCCACGGGAAAAAGGCGTGATAATATGTATGTATGTATGTAAAAAATGTAAGCCTTACAAAGAATGTGTAAATCATTGTTACAACCGTAGACTAAAAAATCAATAGGTATCGGTGCGAATTATAATTACAATTTTTATGAGCTCCATAACTTATGGAAAGTCTCTCAAAATCTAGATTGGATATTAACTTTGGTCAACTTGACCAAAGTGATAAGTCATCATCCTTACAGGCAATCTATTATTTTTGGCACTGCCACAGTATTAAACCTCCACTCACAACATGTAATCTCAACTACCAAAATCACCTTTCAATAGAGGATACAACTGCGCCCTGGGGACTCGCCCCCGTGTGAATTTCGGGATAAAAGTACCATATGTGCTTTTCCTGGTATTTTTCTACCCGAGGAAATTTTTTTGTCGAAATTTGTCCATAAGATTATGGTTATTTAGGCATAAACGCATATCCAATCTTTCGCATTTATAATATTAGTAGAATAATAGGTAGTTACTTCTGTCTACGCCATCTTGTATCTCTTTTATCCGGCAGCTAAGTAGGTCGACGATGTGAAGAGTATTGTATGCAAGATTGTCACAGTTTTATGTCGACCCAATCTATCCAGTTGAAGTGGTAAAACAGCGATTAATACGTGTCGTAGCAAGGTCGTTTGCGCGAGCGCCGCGTATTTTGGGCGGGCGGAGGTTGCGTAACACGATACATGCGTTTGCGACTTTCCGAAAGTAACGCGCGGTTTACATGGATGGGGAAATGAAAGTTAAATAAAAAAATATTTAATCAATATTTATAAGTAATTAGGTGACTATTGCAAACCATAACAAATTCATATTAACACATGATGGTTGGCAATTTTAGTGGTGTGGTTTTGCCATTTGCATTCGACATTTCATATACTAACAGGCGTAATAATATGTACGTATGAATGCACACTAATTGATGAATTTCTCACGATGATGTTTTCCTTTACCGGAAGTAGGTGGTGGTCTTTGAAAACTCTAGTACACATATTAGTCCTCTATCCTATTGCAATGAAATTTTGGAAAAAAATATGCGAAAATTTAACGGGCGATGGATTCTTGCATGGAAAAATATTTGTTATGCTTAATTTTAAAGGCTAATAAATCGAGAGTCTTAGAAGAAGGAAAGAGAGGCCTCAGCCCAGTACTGGGACATAGATGGCAATAAAAAAAATAAATTTGAATAAATTATATTTAAAGATTTTTCTTAGTTTGCGGTCTAGGAGCCGTGGCGCGCGATTCTAATTAAGTTTTTTTCGAACCTAAGTATACAAGCTTTGCGCTTAATTTGGGCCGTTGAGTGCTGCTGTTGTTAGTCAGTTCACTTATAAAGGTCGGAGGTTATGTACACACACAGTATATCCAGGAAATATATGACCCAATTTCTGTTTAAACGGAAAACAAAATATTTCTATCTTTTCCCAAGCTTTAACTTCAAGTACCTATTGTAATTTCCACCAAAATACTGTGTGTCCCCTGCTTTACTTTAGTTTCTAAACACTGCTAATTAGAATTTCTTCCGCTTCCTTGTCACTCATTGACGCCTCTGTCTGTGTGCATGCGTTTGTGTGAAAACAAAAAAAAAGGAGGCACGTGTAAATTACACGGTTCCTGGTTTCATATAATACTGCATCTAGTCATAGGTACCTCAGAATGTAAGTATCCTTCATTACTTACAGGGTTTTTCGATAATAATGGTTTAACAATAGACGCAATGTCCAATTGGGCAGTCTGCGTTGTTGAAGGATTATATGTATAGAAAAAGATCAATACCTAAATAAAATTTTGGTAAGGCTTTTTAAAACCAATACTAAATTTTGGTGAAGTCTTCTGTATACTTTCACAAATAAATGAACTAAATTGTATCATTGCCATAAATCACTGTTTTTCATACTTCGATTATGTGAAAATCCTTGAAACATCAGACATAGGTTGAAGATAACAGGAAATAAAGGTATCCTTGCGTCTAGACCCATTTTCCAGTCTAGTGCATGATCGAGAAATAATGTCTACGATTTCCCCTAGAAATTAGGCTATGAATATACGCAAAACAAGATGAAACATGGAAAAGCCATTTTTTTCCGCCGCCATCCGTCTCCATTTGTCAAAGGCACGCAAACTGACGCAGTCCAGATGATGCTAATGCGTTTTTTTAATCAACTGTAGTGCGATGTACACCAGGATACGAAATTGGAATGAGTATTGTTCACGTTTAGCAAGTTTATTGCTCAGTTATATTATTATACCTAACATTATTTATATAATCTGCGTCTGCGGTTACCCTATAGACAAAGAAAAATGGCAAACTGTTTTTTTAACTTTATGCTAACAGAAAATCGTAACATATTTTCGCATTACAATAAATTCAACTGTCTCGACTACCTACTGAATATTTTGTATTTTGGTACAAGGCGAGTTGACAAAGATCTAGGCAAGTGGAAGAGTTCTAGGCTAACTGCCTAGGGCTGGCAAAAAGCTCTACATATATGTTATATTTTGCACGGAGTAATAGGTACATAATCTATGACATTTTTTTGTGAGATAAGAGCCAGATTGAGTGTCCGACTAACTTATGACTAATGAATGTTTGAATGAATGAATGTTTATTTGCAGTAAAAGTGGTACAAGAAAATACAGTTGGTTAAAAATATGTGTGAATCTCACTTTTAACCTATCTAGGCATGTAAAATCTTTAAATCAATATCTAATAGCAATTATAATAATGAATAAATGACAAATAGATATAAGTTGCAACCAAAGAATTCTTTCACATCATAATTGGAGAGATAAGTGATTTACAAACACTCGCCTACCTACTGTCTCCTCCACTACTATCCCAATGTAAATTCAGTAGTTAACGCCGGTAGTCGTATCAAACGAGATTCTGAATGATAACCATTTCTTATTCAGAAAATATGTTTAATGTCGATTCCGATGCGTAATTATATATTTTCACGTACCTACTTCTTAAATTACTAGCTTTTGCCGCTTTTTTTGGATTCGCCCGCTGAATTTGGGATTTTCAAAATTCCTTTCTAAGTGCATATTAACCTACGCTATATAAATAATCTCTAGGCGAAATTTCAAGTTTTTACGTTCAGAGGTTTCGACTCTGCGTTGATGTGCCAATCAGACAATCTGCAGCGGACGATTTTATTATTTTCATAAAAAGAAAATACTTTTTTATGATAAGTACACACAGTACCGGATTTATTTAAAATGTTGGTTGAATTTACAAATTGACTGTCAGTTTTCATCAATATTTATTTGTAATTTTACAACACAACATGGACCAAATTATGTAAAATTTTGGCCATGTCACTTCATGTCGCATCTCTCAGTCACGGTGTAAATTAAGGAACCTTTTAAGTAATCATATTATTTATTAGTATGTTAATGGCATAATAATAATTCTGTGTAGAAGTAACAAAGTCAAATTCCAGTGATTCTTGGCACAGTCATGTAAACATAGGCAATATAATAGAACGCGCGACTAGTACGCGATTATTTTGGGTTTTACGATGATCTACCGTAATGTTGCGTGAAATGTTGGTTTAATTCCACATTATATTATAAAAATAAATTAATAAAATGACATTTATTCCAGGTACCAAGTTTCATATCATATAAATATATGTATATATTTCTCACATTGTTTATTACAACATTTATGTTTAATTTTAAAAATAAAATTCAAATGTGTAATTTTGAAATACAATAATTATTAGTATTAAATTAGAATTAAATTGTTATGTCAATAAATAAAATGTCAACAATTGTACAATTGTGCAATGAAATTTTTGTCATACTATATTATTATGTACTTATATTATACTAATAAATCAGCCTCATCGTAGATATAAAATTTAATTTAAGGTACACTAGACAAAACGGCCCACCCTTCGTCAAATTTAATTTACTAAGTAATTACCATTTCTATTTAAACTCAGCAGCACTTTGACTAAATAAAATGAACTCTTTATAAAGCCGAGTTTGCTGTCGCTATCCCAGGCCAAAAAAAGATAATTTTCAGACTGAATAGACTATGATTAAGGCGCTTAGATTGACATAGACCTGTGAAATGGTATTTTTCTAAAGACTAAATGCTCACTACTCAGCTGTGGTTAGCCAGAAAAATCTGAAAAATATATATGAGTACTATCAAGTCTTCAGTAACATTTGCTTCAATTATTTTTTTCATAACATAAAATGAAAAAAAAAAAGTAACGGAATGGCATGTATTTCTTACTACTCGCTACTGTTCCGAAATGGCATTGGCATTCGGAAAAAATATTACAAAAAAAATACACCATTTATTTTACTTCAATCGCTTCAAATCTTATGCAAATTGAGCAAAATTTTTCATACTAATGTGTATTAAATAAAGATCATTTGCCTATTTCGCTTTGTCTCTGAGCGCGCATCTCTATATAGCGGGGGTGCGGCATACCTCGCGCCATGAAAACAAAAGAGCATCGGGCACCTAGGGCCTTAAGTAAGTATTTACTTACTTAACATTTCGAATTCAGATATGCATCGATTTTTCCTAATAATTCCATACAAAAAAAAAAAATTGCGAATTTTTGTGAGATTTGGTATGTAAGTGGTATAATCGACGACCTCCGTGGCCTAAAACGGTCGTCACGCCGGAAGGCCACACCGGAGGTCCCGGGTTCGATCCCCGGTCGAGTCAAGATGGAAAATAATCTTTTTCAGATTGACCTGGGTCTTGGATGTTTATCTGTATGTGTTATAAAATATAGTATCGTTGAGTTAGTATCCCATAACACAGGTCTCGAACTTTCTTTGGGGCTAGCTGAATGTGTGATTTGCCCGTATATATTTATTTATTTAAGTAGGCTAAAATTTAGAATAGCACATGCGGGTGCATGCGGTATTTGCGACAGCTAGTAAAAAAATAAAATAGTACATAAATAATAATAGTAGCGATAAAATAGTACATAGTTACCGAGTGGGTGAAAGTATCTTTTTTAAGTCCCGTAGCGAGGGCGCCAATAGTTCGAGGGGCTTAAAAAAGTCTTTCACCTGAGCACACTGTGCTTTTCATTACGAATACAAGGAAAGTAAAAATAAAAACATGAATTAGCTAAAGAAATAAGAGTGAATTATACGGAAGCATAAACAAAACTGTAAACTTGAAAAAAAATTAAGATCGGATTGCGACTTTAGCTTCCAGCATATTTTTTTTTCTGTGGCCGACCAACTATTAAGCTATTAGATTCTTTTCATTTGGTTCCATCATTGAAAAAATGATAAAAAAAAATCTATGTGATAAAAAATTATAAAAAAATATATTCTTTAACTTCATATTATTTCAATTTTAAATAATATGTTGAATGGCTGTATAGAAAGTTGGAACATGGTTCAATAGAATAACGTGAAAAAAGAACTATATTTTTTTATAATTTGACAGCTGTCAAGTGAAAACTATTCTCCCTAGGGCTGAAAAGTATTACTTTCACCAAGCAACTGCAGATTTACTTTCAGAGTATGAGTAATGAAAAATAATATTAATCTACAGTATGAGTAATGAAAAATAATATTAATCTACTGCATATTTACTTTTACCATAGTCCATAGACAGAAGAAAAAATGACAATTTATTTTTTTGAAACTTTGTGATATTTACTTACAGTGGGGGTGCACATAAGTGCATAGTACACACAAGCCGCAACAATTCAACTCTAAAACCCGCCCCTTTGAAAACTTTGTAGCGATGTACACATTGCAAGCACGCCACAAGATGGCGCTCAAAACGCGCCATTTTACGATTCCGCTGACCAATTTAGCTGCGAATTTTGTCGTTAGGAATGAGCTGTAAAACTATTTTATTACTTGAATACTGTTGGGTTTGTGAATTTGATACTATTACATATTTGATTCGGATTTTTCATTCTTAGAAGAGTTGAATGAGTATGAGAATTTTTGATGACAATTTTAAGTTTTAAACATATATGTTACTCTGCAAAAATATCAAAAGATCAAGGAACACATGCATTGTCTTGATACATTATGATAGTACGTATGTAAAGGTAGGCAGTACGCATGAATAAAACAAGGAAACACAAAAATAAAAAATATTTGGCGGAAATCTTTTTCTTGGGCGGAAACGACTGTATTAACGTCGTTTAAAACTCTGATAGGAAAGTTGTTCGAAATTAAAATTGAGTATAAATAAACTAACAAATAAAACTAAAATAAACTAAAATATATAAACAGAACAAAAAATCACTAGCTTGAATTCCTGAAAATCTGTTTCGCTGAAGTTCCTTCACAATTAAATGCCGTCATCCTTGTATGCCTTCTAATTATTCATTATAGGAGAGTTTCGCAACAGTATAAGGTAACATGCACACTAACCTGCGGTAAATAAACACGGCACGTCGCTTGCAAAGAGTTCGGTTACCAATTTTAAAGTTGTTTGTTAGCTGTGTGTTAGCTTCTCTGAGTTAGTTTCTCTTTAATTTAATTTTAAAGGACAAATTTTCCTGTACGACAGTGCTGTGCAGTATTATCGAGTGATTTGCCTGTCAATCGACCAGTGTCCATGGTGGCAGAATTTCTGAATTAACTAGTATTCGACGTGTCATGTATGTCAACTGTTTAGACATATATCCTAGTCAGTAAGGTTTACTTAGTTATATTTTACTTGAACACCCCTTATTTTTCTTTTCAAACCAAAATCGAATCGCGAGGTAACTAGGACACTAGCTGTCTGTACAGTTTACTAATGTGTACAGGCGTTAAATGTACATTTTATTTTACATTTTCTTCTTCCATTTTTTTGAGTCATAGTGTCTGTGCTTATAATTTTAGTCAAAACATAGACGTCAGATTCTTTAGACATTTGAGTGTGTATGTATTTATATACATGTATTGTATATATATATATATATATATTGTATGTATTTATGTATACTTTGGTGTATGTATTTTCGTGTTCTATTCTTTTTCTGATTTTTGCCTTACGCTTCCCTTCTTATTTCATTCAAATATTCCTTTCAAACACTTGGTTGACTGGAAGAAATCCCTTTTTGGGATAAGTCCGCCATTGTACGCCTCTCTTTTTGTTTCACTATTATTTGTATTTTTCTTGTGTGTATGTACAATAAAGAGTTTACAAACAAACAAACAAACAAACAAACAAACAAGTCGTTAATCGTCCTTGTTGGTTTTTCCGTTTAAACATATGCAAACAGAGACGAATAGTCTGCTGTAGTTCCCTGTACATACATAACCTATTATACCAGTCAGTCGAACTACACTGACCTCATATTCTTAGGAAGCCCAAGTATATATCACTTACGTAAGTAAGTCATAACAAAAACAACTTTACTGCTTTCCCGTGAAACATAGCCACGTGCCGCGAATAAAGTGTGTTGTAAATTATATTTAAACCATTTTGGAGGGAAAGAGGGTCGGCCAGTGTTTATAGGAGCGCCAAATTATACAGCGAAGTAGTTGGCCTGTTATATTTTGAGCAAAATAAAAATAAAATATCCAGCCAGACATTGCACTGAATGAGGGATTTTCCGAGACCCATATTAAAAAAAAATTGGGTTCGGTAAAAATAAGTTCCAGGTGAGTTCATAGATGGCGCTTAAGTAAAAGGCGAGAGAAAAATTTTCATACAAAAAGCAAAAATTCACGGGATTGACATTTTTTTTAAATAAAACTTAGTAAAAAAACATCTATAAAGTATCAATATTGTGATTTGTCCAACTGTCAAACTGTTAGGTGATTTTTTTTTCTGCCTCTGGTTGATAAGAAAGCGCACCATATAGGTTTAGCCATTATTACGACTCGGCTTTCATAAAACGCTGTCTGTTGAGACTTTTTTATATTTGTTTTTTTTTTTCTTAATTTAGCTGTTAGAAAATCGCTCATTACTATTAATCCGATTCTATGAAGAACATGCTTTTACCTCTCACAGACTTCACGTTTTCTCTATATACTTTAAAAGCTAAAATTAGCCTGGTTCTTTATTTTACGACTTTTTCAACTGCGTCGATGTTTTCCATAAAATATTTTAATTTTTTTCATATTGATATTACTATTTAAAATGTAACAGAAAGGCACGAATATTAACTAAAAGCCAGTCTGCTCGTGATTGTTATGAATATTCGTCGATCATTTTCATGAAAAAATATCAATTTTTGTTTCATTGAAATTCCGTTCATTGAAGTTGTGCCCGTTATTTCATTTAAAAAAAAAAATATTTTTGACTTTTAACGAGCTGTGATTTTGAATGTCGTAATTTATTTACTTTATATTTCAAAGAGCTGACTTTTACGAGTGCCATTTAGTGGTATAATTATGTGTCTCTTACATTGTATAAAATTTATCCTGGTTTAAGGATTTATCTGGAAGAAAATATAATAAATGTATGAGAAAATATTGTTCGTAAATTATAAAATTGTAGGGTTTCGTGCAAGTTTCGTGTTAATTTTCGTTACTTGGTAAATTGATGTATTTTATTCTAAGTTTTATTTTCTATTAGGCCTTTTAGTAGAGTGTCATTCATGGAAGTCTAGCAATGAGATACTCTTTGGCCAGCAAAAAAACATAATCATAGTCGTTGGCCTATACTACAGAATAAATAATATTACTAACGTCTATATTCAATAGTAAATCTGTCGAGGCTGGCATTTTTGTAATAATATTATTTAAGTTTTAGTTTTATTTAGTTTTTTTTTTAGTTTATAATTAGATTACCTAATGTTTCTTGTATTCCTCTGTTTTACAAATAAAATAAAAAAAAACGAAAAATATCAAATAGGTACAAACTAAAAAAAGTAAAAGTACTGAATAAAATTTGATACGACCGCGGGCAAAAGCTAGCGTGTACCTATGAAATCATATTGAAGTAAACATCATCGGAATTTTTCTAGATCTAGATAGGAATATACCTCGGCCTCGACAGTTCAAGATCAAATTAGCAGTAGCAATACTGAATCATGACGTATGGCTGGTGATCGCATTGCTAGCAAAACTCCTCGCAGCTGTTCATTATTTGTTTAGCTTACTCGTTCTTTATTGGCAATATTTTCAATTCGATATATTTGTTTTAATAGAACAATCGTTTATTAATACTGGCACGTTGCAATTAATTATTTGAATGAAATAAAACGCGTTTACTATAACGTTTGGGTAATTAAATATCTATTACTTTCATTGATATATCACACGTCCAAAGCAAAGAGACTCTCGCAGATTCAGCAAAGAGACACCTGTATTCACAAATGTTACTTGGAAGGTTCATAGTGCCTGTCAGTTCACAGGGTCTCAAAAACCTATTCATAAACGATACTTGAGGGACAAACGTCACTGCTCGTCCAATAGAAAGGCTTGCCATCAGTAACGCACTGAAAAATGCCTCACTTCGCATGTCGACTTACGCAAGTATTGTTGTTAATACGGGTGTAATTTACTTTTAGATACAGAATATAAGAGAGGTTAATTTGCTATGTTCAGTTCATGGGTATGTTGGAAGATATTTCTGTAGTACTGACATGACTACTAGTTTCTACGTAAGTAAGTACTTTACTTTCAACTAGTTATTCTAATTCCTCTGAGTGATGTCAGGAGCAAAGATGGAAAGAGGAGGATATGGACAACATAATTTAATTAGTTACTCGTTAAAGGGTGACATACAAAATGCCTAAGTATAACTATGTATGGAAAATGTTATGCTAGTAGTTTGTAGCTATGAGATTTATAATAGATGACGCTAAAGACCACTCTCTGGACATCTAAATATGACGATAAAAACTTAATTAACGTGTTTACACCTGTGTCATATTTTAGAAAAAACAAAAAAAAAAATTTGCAAAATTGAATTTGCGATAAGCCCGCCTTTGCGCTCATTTATTTATGTATTTACTTTTGTTACTACGTTGAAGATCTTTTCTGTAAATGGTGCAATAAAGTGTTAATATATCTATCTACACGCTTATTAATTCTTCAATGTCACTTGACCGCAAACTAGTATATCAACTGGGATATCTAATCCTACAATCGTCAGACCACAAGGCGATGAAGAAGTCAAGTAGAGCAGGATGGAAAAAGTTCAGAGGTGAGATTAACGAATATATCCGTTTATTAAGAAAAATTGGTTATCTGTTTATTGGTGGTTCATAAACGTTGGTTCTTAGATATGTGTTTTTTGTATTTTTTTTAATTGGTAAAGAAAATACTGAATTGTTTTCTCGTCCCTTCCTTTTAATACCAAAAGTGTCAAAGCAAACAGATGCTTTGATACTTTTGGTAGCCAATTGAATTCTAACAACGTTGATTTTATATAGAGTTCATTATTATGAATGAATGAAAATTTTATTTGAAAGCTTAGCACACACATGCTTATAAGTAGGTACTTAAATCTTAAACTAAAACTAACAATACTGATTCAGCAAGTGTGCGCTGCAGCAATCCAATAAGGCCATAGCTCAGTGAAAATCTTTGCTCACAGCTGTGATGAGCAAAGCACTGGTTTTCTGCTATGACCTGAAAGCCTGAAGCCTTATTAGCTAGTAGATATGCTCAGAATATTTCTGGTTGTTTTGGTTTTAAATTCACGTGATGTACACTACGTCAGAATATTTATAGCTGAAAAACATTAGTACTTCAATCCATAGAGCTTAGAGATTATTTCATATTTCAATAAGTATAGGTAGAATTTTTTAATCGAAAAATTTGTAGAAACTAAATCGACTGTCAATAAGAGATGCTGGAACGTTATCAAACCATGGCAAAGGACGCGAAAAGTCAGTCTGGAGTTGAGAGTTGGCATTAGAAGCGGCTCGACCGGCGCGCGCACTTGTCGTTCTCAACATTTTCCCAAACAATAAAATTATAAGTCGTTTAAAAATAACCTGCCAGCTTTTGGCGGGCGTCGGCCGCGAAAATCGTCTAGTTTTCGTTTGGAGTGCTGGAGGCGTGCGGTGCGCGTGCGCCGCGGAGACACACTACCAGGTACCTACCTGTTCACTGCTCTCACTCACCTAATGTCATTATCACTATTATTATAAACAGCCATAGATAACATACCATTCACCCCGCGCGTAAAAAAAAGATATGTTTAAATTTAAAAATAAACGTATGCTAATGAATCCAGTTCTGAATTCAAATGGGTGTTTTAAAACTTCGGTAATAATAAAAATGCCTGAATTTGCAGGTTATTTGGGATCGTCTTCTCAATTATTAACTTGTAATTAATATCGTTGTCATCAATAATTTTCAAGGTTGATTTTAATGAAATTTCGGTGATAGGCCGTGGAAATGTTGGGAAGTTATTATTAAATATAACTCTGCAATAAAAGAGGCGACGAAATTGATATGTGTGTGTGGGCGATTGAATCTTGTAACTTTGAGTTTGTAATCAGCAATCCCGATCTATTTCAGTCGCCGACATCTTTTTTTCGATAAACGAAAATGTCTATTTTTTAAGTTTCAAATAACGACCAGGTTTTTTACACGACTAATTAATCTCATTGATTGAGAAAACTTTGAATTCTTGTTTACAATGTCAAATTTAAAGTTGGATATTTATTACGAAGTCGTGCAAATTTTTTAAAAATTGTGTTATATTTTGATTTAAATAAGTTATTCTAATTGAATTTAAGTATAAATATCCAAAGTGAGACAAAGAATTGAACGAATTTAATGATGATGATACAAAAGAGAGTTTAGAAGGTCAAAGTCAAAGTATTTTATTGAAACTTGGCCTTCAAAGAAGGTACTTTTAACGTCGAAAACTAATACAAAGAAAAGAAATACAAGCGAACTATACTTTTCTAAGTAGATTTTAGCGAATTGTACCTACTTGTAAGATAACTATAGAAGAGGAAAGTAGAGATCATTTCCCATTATGATTTTAGGCTTTAAAAATGTTAATATGAAAATCTACCTGTGAATGTTTTGGATGGATTTTAGTATCTTGATCACTCATATATTTAGAAACCGAGTTTAAAAACTTACGGTTTATTCTAGATTTTACTATAATCTTGAATAACAAATAGGGTAAATTTTATTTTGAAACTAGACTGTGCCCGCGACTTCGTCCGCGCATATCTCGGGTTCTAAGCGGCGTATCGAGATGAAACCTACGCCAGATTTTAAGTTAGACCTTCAACAGTACAACAGTGAAAACTGCATCAATTTTGGTCCAGTAGTTTTTGCGTGATGCGCATACAAACATACAGACAGAAAGACAGACAAAAATTCTAAAAAAAATGGTTTTGGCTTCTATTGGCCCTATGAAGACACCTCATAGTTTTTTTTACTATTTTCTATGTACAGACACAGACCAGTTTTATTATATGTATTCATATTGATTCCTACGAAAGTGTAGCCATATAACGCAGTTAGTTCAAGTAGTTTTACAGTATGTTTGACCGTGTGACTTTATCCGTTCTAGATTTTAGTATTTATCTCTACGTTTGCATTGCGTCATAGAAAAAGCTTCATGGTCGTCTCTAGCGATTGTCCGTGAAATGATCGTATAATGCGGCTATTTTAAGTTGTGCCGTCAATGTTAATCTCATGTGGAACACTGTTTGGGCGGACAGGACGATTATAACTTGCAAGGTTATGTATATGTTCTTCAGTATATTTTTTTCAACAATTAGCTGCATGATAACGAATTTCAGGATATAAAGCCTATCCTATATGCTGTCCCAGGTTGTTTCTCTACATTCGCAATAAATTTTATCATAATTCGCTTAGTGGTTTAGTCGTGATTAAGTATGAAAATACATCTAAACTTTAGCGTAAATAATAGTAAGATTGTATAACTTATTTTTTTGATTGAGTGTTAAAATTTAAATTTCTTTTAATTTAAAGTCGTTTTCACCAATTCTAAGAAATTCTTTGAAATTACTTTTTTTCAAAGAACAGTCGATTTAATCTTTATTCGCTTTCATGTTTAATTAAAAATAAAATCTTAACAAATACTTATACAGAAATAAATGAAATAAAACATTACTTACAAAAAATATATGCTCAGCTTTATGGGTATTTACTCTGAAAATAAACCATCACGATCACTACGTTTATTAATGTATTTTGTACTATGTTTCATGTGAATAAATATATATATTTCATTTTAATCCGACAATATTGACTCCGACTTTAGAACAAACACAAATGATTTTTACTTTATTGCTATTTTGAAAAAATACAAAATAGATACGTATATGAAAGATACAATCATAATTTAACTGATATCTTGTGAACTCGATGCTAATTACGATTTATGACGTCATTCTACGTTGTAATGTCAAAGATGTGATGTCGAATATTCAGTTCCAGTGACGAATTCATATCTAAGTATCTTACACATTTTGCTTCCATCAGTGTACCCCTATAAATTTAAAACAAGCTTAGATATCTGTCGCATTTCCTCATGACTGAGGGTCGTGGTCATTAAATGGAATAAAACACACACAACGACTCTCTATAGCAAATTTAATGTAGTGGTTTGCCATTGCCTTCTCCATTTTACACACTAGTTGATTATATATCATCAACCAGAAAGAGTGCAGGTTTCCTCATGATGTTTTCCTTCACCGGAATTAAGTTGTGGTCGATAAAAAAACTAACATAGGTACATGAGTCAGATTGGTGTACAAACTCATGCAGCACGGGAAGGATTCGAACCTGGGACTTATGCAGGGTCGGGCGCCCTACCACTCAGCCACCATTCAAACAAAACAAGCCAAGATAAATAACCATAATAAACAAAGAAAGAAAGAAAGTAAAATCCATTTTCTAGCATCGTTCTATACATATGTTTACAATCCGTAGATTGATCCGTAGGTAAATCCGAACGCGCTTGAGTTTTAAGTTTTGGAGAAGGTCACGTATCATGGGCCCAGCGCGTGACAACATTTGATAGCAGAGCGTAGTTTGGCTACAACATCTTGTAGCAGAGCGTAGTTTGTTTGCAACAACATACATACAACATATTATCAAGCCTTTTTCCCGTGGGGATAGGCAGAGACTATCGTTCTATTGCGCACTATTTATTCAGAATAGCAACTGCAACTATAAACATACACAATTACTATTATGTTTTCAACGCACGCGAGTATTTACTGAGAAATGCGAGTGAAAACAGACCGAATTGTAAACACGTAGTACAAACACTCATACAGGTGTACGAATGTTTATATCTTGCAAATCGTGCGCTTGGCATTTAGTTGTTCTTTATATGAGTCGGTATCCACTTGTCCCCTGATCTTCATCCCCTGGAATAAAAGTTGCAGATTCGGTCCGTATAAAGGTATTCGTCCCCCGGCTGGAGACCAGTCAATTCAGATTATATCCGGTCCATAAAACACCTCTAGGTCTACTCTCAGATAGGTACTCAGCAACGAACTAATATGCCAGAGTTTATTGTAACTCTTGAAAAAACTTGTTTATATCGAAATGCAAAAACGCAAGGTTTTTCAAAAAATATCAAAAACATTTCAAAAAAGCAAGTTTTATTCCAAATAAGAAAAATAATAATAATAAAATCTTTATTTCGGACTAGTCCATTTTTTGTTAGTATACAATTGTTCTTAATACTAGTGTTAGTAACGTTTACATTTAAGGCCAGGTCCAACCCCACATTCGAAATAATTGTAATTATTCATGAAGAAATTAACCTAATTAGAGTTTAATTAGGAAGTGGAAAAATAATACAGGATATAGATTATGATCTCTATTAAGGTTTCAATCGTGTACTTTTTAATAAAAATACATAATTTCAGCTTAATAAATTCATATAGGCACCGAAAATTTTGAAAATATTTCAGCTTTCAAGTCATGAAACTTAAAATTTTCAGCGATAACATATATATATATATTTTATATAAATCGTTTATATATATGCTATATTAAAGTCTTAATCGAGCACTTATGTTTTAAAACTAATTTTTAAAGAGTATTTGAGTAATAGTTGCTAAATCGGTACAAAATCTGTTCGATCCTGCCAACGAAAGTAGAACATTGTGATGTGCAAAAAACTATCTTATTTCAACGCGCACACGGCGCGATTAAGCGCATATGAATTTTGTTTTTTGCAGCCCAGGTTGGACCTCGTCTTAAGTACTATCGGTTTAATTGACCCGATGTACGCCTCTATGCATAAGCGCATCCACCCAGTGCCTCACAAAAGGCCCATCGATTTTACCGGCCAGGGTACTGAGTATACTATTGTAAAACATTTAAAAAAAATACTATTACTGCGACGCTGACAAAGCAAAAATACACTACAGTTTCATTGATAATACATCTCGTATACTCGTATTATCTTTAAATTTTTGTACGAAACAATGTTGATCGGAGCACTAAGTGGCATGTCTAGGTACTATTGAAATGAGTGCTCGAATAAGTGCTTGAGAGAACTATTTTTTTATCCTAAAAACGCGTTTAATGTCCGTCCTTCAGACTCTGGGTCAGCATTTACTTCAAAACCACGCGGTTGTAGACATGTCACTAATAACTTATAGCTTATTACCATTGTCTTTCACTATTATTTAGGGGTTAGGAGACATGACATACAGGTAAACAATAACTACAGACATACATTAAATGATTATTACTTTATTGCTATTGTTGTTGTGGTATTGGAAGATTTTGAAAAAATACAAAATAGATACGTATATGAAAGATACAATCATAATTTAACTGATATCTTGTGAACTCGATGCTAATTACGATTTATGACGTCATTCTACGTTGTAATGTCAAAGATGTGATGTCGAATATTCAGTTCCAGTGACCAATTCATATCTAAGTATCTTACGCATTTTGCTTTCATCAGTGCACCCCTATAAATTTAAAACAAGCTTAGTCTCTCTTATATCTCTTTAGTCGCATTTCCTCATGACTGAGGATCGTGGTCATTAAATGGAATAGAACACACACAACGACTCTCTTAGCATATTTAATGTAGTGGTTTGCCATTGCCTTCTCCATTTCACACACTAGCTGATAATCATCAACCAGAGTGCAGGTTTCCTCACGATGTAATATTGTTTATTTATTTAGGCACATCAACAATATAAACACAGACATTTACAATAAACATCAACCCCCTTTGCCAATTTTCATATGATCTGCTCATACTGTTTGTGATTTTGTTCATAAAATTTTAAACTATATTTATAGCGGTCGGCATTAACTTTGTGTGGGTGTTTTAATTATGTATTAGGGTATTAGAGAGCGCGTTTAACCGAAATGAGGAAAGAAAGGTCAAATTAATAAAAAAATCGATACAATAAAATCTCAATAGATAGCGTTTTATGAAAGCCGAGTCGTAATAATGACTGTACCTATATTATGCGCTTTTTCTTGTCAACCAGAGGCAGAAAATAGTTGCCTAACAGTTTGACAGTTGCACAAATCAAAATATTGATACTTATTAGATGATTTTTATTGGGTTTTATTTCATAAAATCCCAATTCCGTGGATTTTTGCTTTTTGTATGGTTTACCTTTTACTAACGCTATCTATGAAATCATCTGAAACTACTTGTTTTTTTAATTTGGGTCTCGGAAAATCGCTCATTGGCAGACTTTTTTTGCATAGTAATTTGCGTCGTCGTCTCCTGTTGGTTATATGCTGTAAGTCCATCACTAAACAAAACGCAGTATGTTTATGAAATCTTATGTTTTCGCATTAAAGTACTTTATCGTTGTTCTAATAATATTCTTTCATCTTAATCCGAATTCTGGCAATGTATCTGTTATTGTTACATATCGCGGCTTGGCAAATGGTGCCATTGTAAATATTTCATTTTGTTTAACATTAATGCCAAAATAATATGTGAATCTATGACTAATCGATCCATAAATAACTCTTTACGTTAAGCATAGTTAGAAGTACCTACTGAAAAGGACATTTAAGTATATAACGAACATGTTATTTTAAACTACTTTTAGTAACCATTTTAGAATACTCAATGCTACGAATGTTTCGTAGCCATTACAAAAAGTGCTACGGCGTAGCACTGACGTGTAGCGTCGTAGCAAACTCAAGTTATCTCTTAAAATCCTTAATTAAAAAGTACATAGTTTTTTTCATTGCTAACTTATACAGAGTATGTAATGTACTAGCTAGCACTAGCTTCTTCCCCCGAATTTCCTATACTTATCTCAGTTTCACGTATGACAGATTTAAAGTTAAACCTTCAAAAGTACAACTGCGAAAACTAATTTAATTCAGCAGTTTTTGTATGATATACTTACAAACATACAGACAAACAGAAAACAGACAGCCAAAAATTCTAAAAATATTATCGTTTCCAATCCGTCATATTTTTTTTATATATTTGTAGAGTTGCAGTTTTATTATTTTTCCACAACTTTTTGACTAGGAGAGAGCCAATAGAATTTCACATACTACTGAAACCCATTGCTCTTGCCACAATCCAGGTATCTTAAAATAATTTCATTCATCGGACTACGTGGGTTAGGCACAAACCTTAGTTATTTGGCCGGCTGCCAACTCAGGTGAGCAGGTGGGCAAGTGTTAATGAACTCAGGTGTCTTAAACCTTTGGAGATTCTGGCCGATTGTGTGTCCATGTGGACGGACACACCGTCGGAAACAGACATCGGATAATGGGTTTTCTGCTTTCGCCCCACAAGTTTCGTGATCGTCGAATAGAGGACCGGACAACTTTTTTTTATGCTTCTTTGAATATCTCACAATAATAGAATCATCCGTATAAGAATCACCTCCACAACCAAAGTATTTCCCAAGATTTAGCAAAAAACAATTCACATTTTTAAGCGATGTTTGGACGATACCAAAACGCCCTTAATTAAACGCGTAGAAAATGGACTTTCCCTAAAAGTTTGAACTCTAATAAATTAGCTCTGGAGGATAAACTCGTGCTGAAAAGTCGCAAAATGTGTTTAATTACATGTATTCTATCAAAAAATTACATATTTTTAACAATTCTCATACCTTGTCCGGTCCCCTATTACGACGTGCTGGCAATCTCATGAACAAACGTCACTCATTTGTTTCTGGTATTAAGAAAGAAACAGTTGTCATTTATTCTGAACTAGCTTTTGCCCGCGGCTTCGCCCGCGTGTATTTCCCACGGGAACAGTGCTATTTCCCGGGATGAAAGGTAGCCTATGTCCTTCTTAGAACTAATAGTCTTAGACTTAGAACTAACAGTCTACCTGTCGAAGTTTGGGAGCCTCTAGTCAATATGAATGTATTCTGAATAAAGTTTTATCTCAGCAATTTCTATATCACATCTGTCTGCACTTAGGATTATCCTCAGACCTCAGACGACTAATCTTTAGTGTCATCTGTATCATAATGTCAAAGATGAAGGTTGAACATGTCTGCGATATCAATCAATTTTGTTAGAATAGTGTTAGCTATTTTGTTATTAATATAATAATTTTCAAGGGATTTGTAAATTTAATTGTTCATAAAATACATATAGGTACATGTAATCCGGATGTCCTATGCACAAGCGTAATAGTAATATCACAGTGCTCCGGCATGATTGCAATGTGCGTTGGTTATTCACTTTGAGCATAAAATAGTGCATATTTCGTGGTCGGTAATGGTGGTCACAAAAGTTAATTGTGAAAACTGTGGAATATTTTTTTTTGTGAGAAAAAAAGAGTAAGGCAAATACGCGTCATTGCTTTTTATTTAAATTTTTAACTTGAACTAATAGGTAATTATTCCATTATAAAATTAGTATGAAGAACTAAACAAATTGTGTAACAAAAGTTTTTTTTATCAACAGATCAAAAAAACAAGTATAATTAATTTTGCTTACCGACTTATTCTAGTAATTTTTAATTAATTTAAAAATCAGTTTCAGTAGAGTTTTATCAGTCAAACTGTGATTTAAAGATCAGGGTAGAAATAACTATGTTGTTGTGAACCAATCCTACTATCCTATAATTATAGAAAGTAACCAGACCTCTGGTTGACAAAAAAGCGTCTGAGTTTTATGCTTTTGCCGGTTGTGGAAAATGACATTGACAGCCTAATTAATTGCCCCAGGATGTAACATTTTTCAGAGAAAAATACTAACACTTTTGTCCACAAGTGTACTTGAGAGTTGTAGCCATGGGCTTAATATCGAAATATAATTCACAGTGCAGGCACCACGCCAAATACGCTAGATGTATACAATACATTATCTGTCTATTATATTGTGTATATTTGTTTATATGTTGTATAATAGGAATATACTACGTCAGAAACCACAATGCCTTGGAACCTTGTCAAATGCAGCAGAACAGAATCTAACGTATGTTCGAGAGAATACTGATGATGATAGCTAAGGCATAGGAGTAAATGAAATACCTTACCAATTTTACACAAAAACGCCCTTAAAATTAATTTCGTTAGGGTAGGAATCATTTCATAACAAGCTAATTATTTAAAAATAAAAACACGACTGACAACTCACATAGCCTATGAAACTCGGAGAAATGCAAGGAATCTAAAAATACCTCTCACATCAAAATCTATAAAGCCGTTCAGGACTTATGGTGGAATAAAGAAACTTACATACATACACGAACCTTGAAAACATAACACTCCTTCCAGTCGTGTAAAAAATAGGACGTATTTACATTAAATAAAATGTGCAGAAGCAAAAATGGCATGCGAATAACTCGTTCTTACGGCCGACAGAAAATAACCGTGGGGATCGCGACGTTACCTTAGCGAGGACCGAAAACCAACAAAGATCCCATTCAGATGAACTTTACATCGCAGCATTATCTTACCCAGCGTCCTACTTGAGCATCAAATGCGACAAAGTCGCGCGGCGGCGCCGCACTTTGCACGAATATAAAATGAATATTATAAATTCTTGTGGCCTATGTTGACTGGTCGTTGTCGTGTATAATATAACCTTATAGCATAGCATTGCATTGCGCCGCGTGGCGTTCCAAAGCAGAGCAAGGACGCCGCGTACACCACCTTATTTGAAAACAACGCAAAAATCCCTCCTAGATGAACTTATCTCTAGAACAGAATTTGCCTTTCACGCTAGGATTTTTCCTACGGCACTATTTTGTGAAAGTTACTACGCTGGTATTTCCTTGCAGCTTCGCAATATTTTATCAACGCTATCTTTAAAAATGGCTAGGATCGCTGCCGTCCGTTACACTTTAAAATATTTGGATAATGCCAGTGTAAGCGGGTCATTGAACTGGGTTATTTCGATTTTTGCTGTGGAATTTATCGATGCAAATTCTATTTCAGTTTGTTCTTGAAGAAATAGTTTCTTTTAAAAGAAAAGGAAACAGAAGTCCGCCTGAGGATTAAGGTACAGATTATATTTTATCATCGATTAAGTTTACTTACTCGCGAGCTTATCTACTTGATGTCTTGGCCCCCAAATTCAGCAGACGACATTGTTACTTATTCTGAAACAACCACAGATCTATTTTGGTATCCCATATGGTAAATGTTTCATTTCTTAATCCTCATGACAACACCCCTTTTGTTTAAGTATTTACATTTTCCAGATGGGATCTAGCTCTTTTTTTGTTGGATTTTGATTGGCTGTGATGAAGAAGATGAAAGAGAGTCATGGCTTTAAAGCAGCAAAAATGAGAGTTAGTCCGAGTAAATGACCCATGGGTCGCCGACCGAAAAAAATAGTAACAAAGAACATTAAAGTTTTTTAAACGACTATTGACCGATGGTTCTTGGATGAAAATAGTTTATTATGACACAAGCCTTCCATTTGCAAGCAGCGTTTTGGGGTTAATGGTAGCTGGATGTTGTTGGATCCCTGCCTAATGCTCTCTTGACTAGATTCGATGCTATCAAAGTCATGATCGGATATTTGAATGACCTTTAAAACGATGGAAAAAATAAAATAGACTTAAACATTCTAAATAAAATCACGAAAAACACACGTACACTACACTAGTAGTTTGGCTGTGTCGACTCGTTTTGGACTAAAACATTTAAAAATATCAAAACTAGTTAGATCGAAAATAGAGTCCAAATTGCCGCCAATACTCCGTAGGTACTCGAAATACTGGCAGCACAAGCTATAAAAAAGAATAAAATTCGAAATTCACTCAGCATTTTTTTTAGATTTTCATCACATTTGAAAGTAAGTTGAATCGATGACAAAAAACAATCTTTGTAAACCAAGCAAATACAGAGCGAAGTGCTAGTATAGATATGGCCATAAAAGGAGCAACAGTGTATCTAGTTTCCAGCAAGCAGTTACGATCGCGTTATCGTAACGTTAACCGTTATTGCCAACGTTATTGTGCTAAGCATAAAAGTTAACGCGTTTTGATTTATGCTCTTTGAGGCGTTGAATTAAATTGAATACTAAGAAGTCACTCTATCTTGGATATCGTTATTCTAGAGCCACGAATTAGTTTGACCCATATTGTCAACTTTTATGAAACTTTTGCTATATGAAAGCTTTCACTGACCTATTTATTAGAACTTAATATGGCAAGGCAATACAGTCGAAAACAAAGACAAGTATGGTGTTTCACAAACATTCGCCATCTGCTTCTTGATTTGTCTTTTAATAGATATAAATATAATATAAAAAGTATACCCATGCAAAAAGCAGCAATTTTAAAAACCTGCCGCATAGTTATAATTTTTTTAACAAATTGACAGACAAACTTAGGACCATAAAATTATAAAATAAGCATATACCATTTACTTGGTGCACGTACGCCCTTTAATGGTATAAAAAATACCAGCTCTTGCTGAGAAGATAAAACATAGATATAATCATCATATAATAATACTAGTTTTTGCCCGCGGCTTCGCCCGCGTAAATTTCTCACATAGTTCTTTTTCCCGGGATGAAAGGTACCCTAAGTCCTTCTCCGTACTTTTATCTATGTGTATGCAAAATTTCAGGAAGATTGGTTCAGTAGATGAAGCGTGAAGTGGTAACAAACAAACTCACTTTCACATTTATAATATTAATTAGGATAGGATAATCCATTTGTGGTTGATTATGATATTATTTAGATTAATACAGCGTGTATTTCTAACTGAGCGTAATTAATAAAGATCTGATTACTCTATCTGATTGTCGTTTAGATATAGGGGAGTGCTTCCCTTTGGCATAGATCCATGATAGACTATGGAATGCGTAATGTGACGAACTGTCACCTACGAGTACGCTAGCCGTAGGGGTCAACGGACGTCTAAATATAAATGTCAAAACGGAGTTTTATTTAGAAAGTTAAGCTATTTACTGAAATGTGCTCAATCGAAAAACTGGGATTCAATTCTTCCAATTGATTAAATTCGACGTCGGCAATAATAGATATTTTCACGAAAATATCGCCATTGACAAGCGGCGCGGCAGATATAATGCCTATATTTGCTATTAATAAAATGACTACCTACGGTATATTTTAACTATTTTGTGTTTTGCATGTAGGTAGGTACTTAAATATTTGTTTCACGCATAACTGCTCAACAAAACAAATAATACACAATAAGAATTTTATGAATCTGGTAATTCGAAGACTTCTTCAAATAAACAAGCAAAAAATTCTGCAGCCTTTAGATTAATTTAAAATTATGTTGAGATTTTTAACGGCTTCATAAAGGAATTAGCAAAGACAACGGCAAAATGAGAACCATAAACTAAACGCAAGTTTTCGCGGTTCACATCTATAACATACCATAGTTTACCACAATATGAAGAAGTGAAGTTTGAAGAACTGAACGCAATTAAAGTTCCTAGTGTTCAAATGTCAGAAATTATTGTTAAGCTTGTAACCTTATTATTGTAGTGATAATTTAGTTTTAACTTTTATGTTATGAATGTAACAATATTAATGTTGCAAGTCTTTAAAACTCTCAATGACTGTTTATTTTTTCTTGATGATTGTTCTATTAATATTGTGTCAAAAGATATACAAGTACAAATATTCGTATTGATTCTATACTCTTAATCCTCATGAAGTTGTGGTAATTACGTGGAAGGAAACACGCGCAATGTTTTAATATTACATATAATTAGTGGGGTTAAGCAACTTTTAGTTTTAAGTAGTTTATCCATTTTATTTTGACAAATATGCATCATGAGTATAAAATAAAAACTTGATTAGTCAAAGATATACATAGGTATATAATTTACTATATTTTCAGGAATTTTCCGTTATTTGTATTTATAATTTGATTAACGTGATATTTGATATTAGGCCTTTGTTCAGCAGTGGACGTCTTTCGGCTGAGAGAGAGAGAGAGTGAGATTGAGTTTGAGTTTTGAGTCAAATTGTAAAAGTACAATAGGACTTCATGCTAACAGAGAACGCTATTTGCATGGATGCAAAAACTTATTAGATACTAGCTGCGCCCCGGAGCTTCGCTCCCGTGGGAATTTCGAAATAAAAAGTACCCTATGTATATCCCGGTATTTTTATACCCGTACACCAAATTTCATCTAAATCCGTCCAGTAGATTTTGCGTGATTGAGTAACAAACATCCTCACAAACTCACGTCCAAACTTTCGCATTTATAATATTAGTAGGAAGTAGGATTGATTAGAAACTAGCTTTTGCCCGCGGCTTCGCTCGCGTGAATTTATCACGGGAACAGTGCTTTTTCCCGGGATGAAAGGCACCCTATGTCCTTCTCCGTACTTCTAACTATATGTATGCAAAATTTCAGGAAGATTAGTTCAGTAGATAAAGCGTGAAGAGGTAACAAACAAGCAAACAAACTCACTTTCGCATTTATGATATTAGTTAGGATCGAAACAAAAGAGAAAAATAATTTTATGATTTTCTCAATAAATCAACGTAACATAGTCACAATAATCAGACCAAGTCAGTGTATCCACATTGATATCATTTTGCGGAATCAGACGCTCCCAACTTTATTTCACTCCATTTTTCTGAAGATGCAAGTTTATATTTGAAAGTAATTCTTACAAGTCCAACTTTCAAACTTATGC
The DNA here is from genome assembly GCA_018467065.1 of Ephestia elutella. Lineage (NCBI taxonomy): Eukaryota > Metazoa > Arthropoda > Insecta > Lepidoptera > Pyralidae > Ephestia > Ephestia elutella. The sequence goes on from CM031570.1 coordinate 6,068,701, forward strand.
ATGCCTGGCTTTCCCAACTCCTAACTTGATTCTCATATGTTACAGTTTTGTACTTTTTGAACAAACCGAATATCGAAGTAACTTAGAATTGTATGGATATGATTTAAGCGAGTGAGTTTTGTTTACTTGAATTAAACAAATGTTGCAAAATTTCGATTGTCTTGAAAAGAATAAATTTATAAGGAAAGATTTTTGGTGGCGGACGTCATTTTGAAAAAGTATACTTAGTAATTATACTATTCAGCTAAGCGTAGCCTTCGAGTATCACGACTCTTGGCTCTGTCTACCCCGTAAGGGATAAAGACGTGATTCTATGTATGTATACTTAGTAATTAAGTAAAATAACGAACCTGCGAAAATTAAAGGTACATGCGACCTATGTATGTCTGTATATACGAAAGTTCTCTAGCGTCTATGTCTAACATGAGTGAAAAACAGAATTTACGCTTCGAAGCTAGTTAGATAACTATAAAATAAACAAACTTCTATTTTAACATTCTGGTATTTGAAAATATCATCCCATTCCAACCATAGCAAAGGACAAAAATAACAGCTAAACGGAGATTAAAGCATTTGTTGTCGATAAATAAGCATTAGCAATTTTGTCTAGAGCGAAATTAAGGTTTTATTCTTATTGTAATTAAGAGATATATTTCATGTTTCAATTCTCAGATTTCAGTATAAATAAAATGGTAGATATATAAGGTGGACTCAAATTAACTACAAATATTTTCAGGGCTGATTACTGTTATTATTTAGAAAGAATATCAGTGGTTTTTTCAATTTTCTACACGCTAGTTTTCGAGAAAAATTAACTTTTTGTTTTTTGAAAACCGTAACATTATAACATCCTGTATCATGTAACATAAAACACGAGAGACGATGTTTCAGTCCTTACCTCATTGGCCAATTATTTTAACCAATTAAAATGAAACTACCTACACGCGGCCACAAAAAAAAGCCGCCGCCCACCGGCGCGCGCGTGAGTCCGTGTTGCTCTATCTATGGTGCCGCTCTGTCATAGAGTAACTATGGAACGGAGCAATCAATCATAGGTCTTTTTTATAGGTTTTTTTCATAGGTTTTTTTTAATATTATTATTATTGGATTATTCTATTACTGGAAAGGTCTCTTGTCTTGACAAACAGAAAATAAAGATATCTGAAAACTTTTCATTTTTCCTTTTCAAATCAAATCAACAACCGGCCAAGTACGAGTCGAACTCGTGCACGAAGGGTTCCGTAGCAATCTAAAAAATCACGTTTGGTGTATGGGAGCCCCCTTAAATAATTGTTTTAATTTAATTATTCGTATTCTTAAGATGTGTTAGTAATAGGGTCCCGTTCGAACACTAAAAAGTGAATGTAATTCGTCCAGTAACAGCGTCTACGGATCGAATGGCAAAAATAAAGTTTGGCTTTTATTTATGTTTTAGTGAGAGCAAAAATGTTGAACCTTTTGATAGATCTACTAGTTGGTATGGCCTCATTCGCACTTGACTTTCTTTTATCACCTACGTATTTAATTGTTTTCCCGACCTAAAACTATTGCACAATAGTAACGACCATGTTTAATAAAGATGTTAAAAAATACATACCTTGACATGAGACAAAACATTACATACTTTGTCGACTCTGCTGATAGATACTCTGTGTATTCCCGAACCGGCAGAGGCAAGCACCTCGTCGATTAATCGAAGAAATGCTTTAAGTTAATTGGGGAGGAATGTTACAACCTCATTTTGATATACTCTGTGCACATACTAGAGATATACCATAGACGTTGTCTTGGAGATTGGTCTAATAAAAAGCTTTGACATGAAGTTGTATGTTGTAAAAAATGCCTTACCGATATTAAAACCAGGACTACTTGAATATGACAATCTGCTACCATGATGCAAATGAAATTTGTACTCGGGCGTGCGAGATTTTTTTCGAGAGGTATGGTCGGCGGATCAACCCAAGAACTATTCTTGGTGCCGTGCAGCGTCACCGCGAGACCGGCAGTTTCCGACCCAGGCCTGATGCAGGCCGACTGCGGTATCCTGTATACGGCTGGAAGAAGATGTGTTGGACTTTTTTTAAGACACCCGGTGGCCAGCTCTGAAGACGCCGCACGTGTCTTCTTTGTGTCGAAATCATACATTTTAAAAGTGTTGCATAGCGAGGGATTTCATCCCTATCATATTCTGAGGGTTCAGGAGATGCTCCCAACGGACTATGAAGACAGAGTGGAGTTTTCGCAGTGGTTGTGTAGGAACCGAAATAATAACATTTTGTGGACAGATGAGTGCACGTTTTACGTTTACGTGTGAAAAAGTGTGATGGGAAGTATTATTTTATTGTAAATTGTAAACTTATTAATAAATTTGATAAACCAAATTCACGTGTTTGCTCTCCTAGTCGCCTTAAACCCCAAAACTTACACTTAAATTATCATCTTATTAGTCATTAGGCTATCTTAGGTTATTTGTGTGTGTGTGTGTGTGTGTGTGTGTGTGTGTTAATCCACACAAATAAATAAAACTCTGTCTTCCACGCACTTTTGATAAAAAAGAGGAAGACGGCAAATCAATTTAATTTTACTATTATTTGGTGGGTGGAGCTTTATACTATTATTTGGTGGGTGGAGCTTATAGATGAATGAATTGTCTAACATGTATCTACAGTATGATACTAAATGTCATTATTTTATAATATCTTTTTTGTTAGAAAAAAATAAAATAAAAACTAGCGTATCGATTTTTAAAATTTTATCTCCAATACGTTTATTTAGCCTCCTGGAGCCAGTCCTGAAAATATTTGTAGTTAATTTGAGTCCACTTGTAAATCCGACTCTATTAAATAAATTAAAATCCATATTTTGCCGATTCATTGCTTTAAGTTTATTCTGAAATCAGTCATGATTTAATACATCATACTGTTGACTAATTGCTCATATAATATCACTTTTAATACGGAGTTACACACCTTTTCACATATTTTACGACGACCGAAATACATAGCGTCCAATTCTTGTAAACTCAATTTATTCTTACCAGTCCTATCATCTAAACAATCTTACCATGTCTATTTATGATTTTACAACAATATAAATTAAAATAGCCTTTTTTAGGAAATTACTTTCGTGGTTAATAAATGTTTTACTTTAGAATGTTTAGGTTTGAACTAATATTTGATTTATTTTCAACAAAATTATACAAAAAGTACTGTGAAGATTGTTTACATGATAGGACTGGTAAGAATAAATCAATGTCAAAGTCAAAGTCAATTATTTTTATTTATATAGGCTTAAAAATAGCACTTATAAATCGTCACATTCTTGTTTTTTAGTTAGTTGACGTCATAAAATTACTCTTATAGCTAAGTTTACCACCGCCTCCAAAGCGCAAGTGGAGAAGAGGCGGCGCAACAAACTCCACTGCTGCATTTTCTCCAAAGACGTCACTTTACAACATATGTCTTACAATTAAATGACTGTCTATATGGACGAATAAACATTGAATATCTTAAGAATAATAAAATGGATCTTAAGAACGCGATCTGTACTACTTGTCACCTCTGACAGTGACATCTCTATACACATAGGGTTGTCCTATCTTCTATGCACACGTAGGGATGGAGACTACTTGATCTTGATTATCGGTCTAATAATACTTACTTTTTGTTTACAGAATGGCTTCTACTGGGGAATCTGCAACAACTGAAGTGAAGGTAAGACGATATTAAATGTAACTTTTTTATTTGTTGTAACCTTTACAGTTGGTTTTTTTTTACAACGGAATCTCCTATTTTCGACAGGGGAGATAAATACATTTCAGTAAGATCTCAAATATAAAACATACTGTTGATTTATTAATAAACGTAAAAATTCATTTATTATATTCAAAAACAATTTACAATTAATATATATACATTTATCACACAATTAACTAAGAAAACTAGAATATAATATTAAAAAAACTAATATTACAAATGCGAAAGTGAGTTTGTTTGTTGTTTCGTTTGTTACCTCTTCACGCTTTATCTACTGAACCAATCTTCCTGTAATTTCACATACACATAGCTGGAATTACGGAGAAGGACATAGGGTACCTTTCATCCCGGGAAAAAACACTGTTCCCGTGGCAAATTCACGCGGGCCAAGCCGCAGGCAAAAGCTAGTAACTAATAATTTACATAAAATAAAAAATTAAACCTAAATCAAAATAAACTAATAAACAAAATAAATAAATGAATAATATTTAATATAATTAAATAATAATTAATTTAATTATTAAAATCACTTGTAAATAAAAAAAGTTTAACTTGCAGAAAATGTTTAGGCCTCTATGGTGGTAAAGTCCATAGTTCAGAAAAAAAAGGATTAGGAGAATCGAACCCGGTACTCGTACATTGTCATTGACACTGAGTCATTTTAAAAGTCCGTCGAGAAATCTGTTATTTTCGTTCTGCGCCGTCCTATTTTGCGGTCATTGCTAACTGTTCCTGGTTTACGAATTTTTAGATTTTCTATTCTAAGTTACATATATATTTATCATTCAGTCATATATACATCATTCAGTCTACATAAGTTCTGTAGACTGAATGATGTTTTCTATAGTTTCTAAAAAAGATATCTTTATTATCTTTATTTTGTTTGGTTGTTTGTAAATCATTCAAAACGTGTTATCGAATTCGTTGAAATTTAGCTTATACGTGACTACATATTGAATATAGGTATTCAAATAGGTATGGTTCCTACGGGTGAGAAAATTTCACATGGCCAAAACCGTAGGCAAAAGCTAGTTGCATAATATCGTTAAGATTTCCTGAAATAAAATTTAATAATTTCCTCAACTCTGGGCAAGATTGTGGTCAAGAGCAAACCCATCTTGAGTTTAAAAAAAAAAATCGTACAAACGTTTGTAAGAATCTTAAGATTAGTTTTATTGTTTCCTCGTCAAAGAACAAATGCAAAGGAACTATTTTCTTGTGTAGAAAAAACGCTTTGAGAAATTCTTGCACCCTTCGGAACGTTTCTGTCTAGTTAGGGTTGGCAACTACATCATAAATAGGTTTATTTTAAAGAAATACAGTTATGTAATATCAAGAAAGTGGAAGAGGGTTTATTTTTATTTTATTATTAACTTTTGCTAGCGGCTTCGCTCGCTATATGTCATCCTAATTGACTTAAGAACACACCTTAAATTTTAAAATTATTTTTTAGTGCTCACTTACCTAAAAACGTGTCTGACTGCAAAATTTCAAGATATTTGTAGATTTTGATTAAACTGGGAATATTCCTTAAGCTTTCTTCACTAATATCTACGATATGTCATTGTTCATAATGTTCAGTGTATGCATGAGGGTTATCGTATTTACGTTAACTAGTTGACGCATTTGAATTTGACACATTGACATTGACAGCGTTGTACCATCTGACAGATATCTGACTTATAGGTGTTGACATTTAGAATATTTAAACGCAAAATCATTACTTAAAAAATTTGACGCCAGTTATAATATAACATACTCGATAAGAAGTGTGTGCCAGCCCTGTGAAACTCGAGAATCAGCTTATAAATTATTTAAGCCGTATTCAGCATTGATTCGGACCTACGACATCTGGATCAAACCAAATGTTATAGAGAAACTCATAGATAAAGATACACTTATGAATTATGGAGCGAGAAATTTTTGGGATATAGAAATTCGTACGGCAATAAAGTCGGAAAGTAGGATAATGTTAATTCTAGTAGAGAAAAAAGTTATTATTTCAATTTAAAATCTAACTGTAGCCAGCGCAGCGGTACCACCCGCTTCAAAAAGTACTTGTATTTCACTCTCCTATGTAGGTATTACCTAATCTGTGGTTATTATTGTAATTTCATTGAAGGAAATACAGACTAACACAGTAGAATACGATGAAAATACGCTTTTCAGAATTTCTGTAGTGAAGTTTTAGCATATATCATACAAAAAAAAAATCCTCCACCAGACATAAAAATTTACAAGTATATTCTCTCCAATAAAACTGCACTACAAAGTAATTTTATAACCGAAGTTCTGGAATAAAAACCAAACAATGTAATACCATCAATTGGTTCAGATATTTTGGTGTAGGGCCAACATTAACATCATAGAATAAATGCATACCTAATGGAACGTACAGAATGTTCACTTTTGAACAAAATATAAATGAAAGCGTTCATTTATTAGATTGACGCCACACTGTTGACAGTGCCATACAAAATTGAAACATATCGTGAAGCATGAGCGTTCCTATTCTGTTTGACGCCGCGTGTTAACATAAGCCGATTGACCCCTTGAAAAAATACCCCTCATGGGTTCTGGCGGCTCTACAATACCTAAACTGCAGAGCTCCTTGTTAATATGGCTGTTCAGAGCTGTTCAGCAAATATTTTGTTTGACGTAAATGAGATGGTTCTATCTATGAGTTGTATTAATTTTCATAAAGGACGATATTGGTTTGAGATATAATAATTTCCATCTCCAAAGCCATTTGAGTATTCGGTATCCATGTTAATGAATTGATTTATTTAGACGATATAATTATTTGGATGCAGTTCAACAATAGTTCGCGCAGAGTTTCTGGCATGCTATCATAGAATTTACGGCACGACAAAATCGCAAAGGATCAAAATCACATATGACATTTAAACCAAATCAAGACAGATCGCGCAATGAATGGAAATGCAGCAAGCAATCGCAAAACTGTCGGAAGCAAATGCTGTTGTTTTGACGATTTGCCCAAGACAAATTGTGTACGAGGCGCCCGATGATATCGGGGTCGCGACGAAAATACATGGCGGCGGCTGCGTAGACACCAGTAGGCGGCAGCCGGCGCACGCGCCGACCGCGCGCAACTCCTCCCGGATTCAAAACCTACCGGCTCATTTACTACCGCGCTATATTTAACCGCTGCGGCTGTTAATATCTGCATGTTCCGCCAAAAAATAAGTGAACCGACTCCGGACAGTGATGTGAAAATCGATCCAACAGTGCCTACTAATAGTGCCAGTTATAAATGAGTGGACACAACGTCATACGGTATCCCTAAATCATTCCAACGCAGGAAGTAAATTTTGTTTGCTGTTAACATAGCCCTCGTGAGTATCTCGCATCTATTTTTTGCTGTTTTGTCAAAATGCCAAACAGCCGTTTCCAGAGCGATGTAATACGTCTATGAAAGAACTGGATAAATAATTTGAAAAATATTTCAGAAAAATGAATCCGCCGTCGGCGCTCTTCCAGCGCGATGAATCGGGAACGAAAACCATTCACGTACACGCCTGGTGGATTGGATCTTTCGGAGATTAAGTCGGAACGTATGGCCAAACGGCTGATGAGAAATGCTATGAACCAAGGAGTGCCTGAGGTTCCGATACAACAAATCCAGTCACCACCAACGCCATCTACACCAATTGCTGTGCCAAATTTCAATTGTTTACCAGTTCAAGTATTTCCGACATTTAATCTCCCAGCAAACCCCAAGTCACTGCTCAGAACGCGGAGTAATCCTGAACACCCTAAAGAGCCTACTAAAAGAGTACAGTCATCTTCACCATTTGCAGTTAATAATAGTAAACTGGGTGCAATAGAAACACCACAGACTTCGCCATTTCCGTTGCACTTACCGTCATATATACCACAAACAAATAATGTAAGTCAAAATAGACCAACATCTATGTATGACTACAATATTGTGTCGAACAACACAATACCACGAACAAATTACGAAAGTAATGGGTCTACTGTTCCTATTCTTCCCCCGATTAGTTATGAAGCAAAATATTTTCAGACTCCTTTAAAGAGCAATAATAGTAATTTAGTGACTTTACCAGAAAATAGAGGAGATATTCCAGTGACTGTACCTATGAAGCTTGACGATAGTGAACAATTAATTGTTCAAGATGAAAAGTTAAGCACACCTTTTCAATATATTTCAGGGACTCAACCAGAAAAAAGAGAAGACATTATAGCCACTGTACCATCACAGATTGATGATAGTCACCAATTATTCATTCAAGATGACAATTTCCGTACACTTTTAGAGAGTAATAATAGTATTACAGTGACTCAACCAGAAAAATGTGAAGAAAGTACTCTGACTGTACCTATAACGAACGATAGTGAACCATCATTAGTTTATGATGAAAAGATTTATACTGATTTTGAAATAAAACCTATATTAAATACATCAGTTCCCAGAGAATCAATGCCTGTTGAGGATGAAGTGACATCTGATAGCGAACAGGTTCATTTAAAATTACTGTTTACTTATTATATATATATTTATATATCTGTTTACATAGTCTGCTATGCATATTTATTTTACAATGTAACGGAATAGCAAAACAAACCATCTTTACCTATTTATTTTAATAGTGAGTTATAAATTAATTTAATTTACATTTTTAAACGTTATACACAATATAACCATAAAAAAACATCATCATAATTATAAATGTTCAAAGTTTTTGGTACTAAAAAGATGTTGTAATGATTTTTTTATTTAATTTCAGAAAGAAGTTAAAGTCACAAAGAAACAAGTCAAGAAAGAACAAAAAATTGAAAATGGTGAACAAAATGGAAATGCAGACGTAGAAGCTGAATTAGTAGTTAAGTTGCCTGCAAAGAAATCTGCAGCAAAAACTGAAACGAATGTAGAAGTACATAAAACTATTCTACCCGATGGCACAGTTGAGGAAGTGAAAGTAACGACGACAAAAACAACAATAGATGGTAGGACAGAAATTAAAACAAAAACAGAGAAAAAAGTTATACCTAAACAAGAAGTTGAAGAAGTAGAGGAAGAGGAAGAAGAAGAGCAGGAAGAAACTTCGGGTGCAGTAAAGGAGGTTGAGGAAGTTGTCGAAGAACCCAAGGTTGTTATAAAAAAGACTGTTAAAGAATCACCAGTGGTAGAAAATGGGCAAAAAGAAACAATAATAAAGGAAAAAGAAAGCGTAGAAACTTCGACAACCAAAAAAGTTGTCATTGTACAAAAAGAAGAATCTGAAGAGGAGGAAGAAGAAGAGGAGCCTGAGCCTGTTATTGTTATAAAACCTGTTGAAAAACCACCGTCACCTAAACCAGAAGTTAAGGAGGTTGAAAATGAAACTGAAATAAAAGAAGAAGTTGAAGAAGAAATCGAAGCTGAAGACGAAGTCAAAGAGGAAGTGAAACAAGAAGAAGTTACTGTAACAGTTAAAAAACCAGAACCACCTAAACAGGAGGATGAAGAAGAAGAGGAAGAAGAATATGAAGAAGCTGATGAAGAAAAGTTTGAAAAAAAACAGGAAAAAGTAGAAACAAAAGTAGAAGAAAGTAAGGAGGATGCTGAATCAGAATACACTGAAGAAGAATACGAATCAGAAAAAGAAGAAGCACCAGTAAAAGAGCCTGAACCAAAACCGAAAGAAGATGATTCAAAAGAGCCTGAGACGGAGGTAGAAACAAAAGAAGAAGAAAAACTACAAGAAGAGGCAATAAAACCTGAACCTAAAGAAGAAAAACCAGAGGAACCTGTGCCCAAATCAGATCCTATTCCCGAGCAAAAGATTCCACTAAGGGAACCATCGATTCCTCTCGAAAAGGTAGAAGAAGTAGAAATCAAGCCCATAGGCCCTGCAAGTGAAGTAATTTCCAAAACACATACAGAGAACACTGAAATCATTACCAACACTACACAAAAACCAACCGGTCCTCTCAGTACGCAAACTGAATACAGTAGAGTTGAAAATATTGTAACAGTAAATCGCACGACTAAAGCTCTCGATCACAGTTACGAGCAAATGACACAGGCGGGTATTCCAACAGTCAGAACATATTTTGCCCCTAGCAGGGAACGGATTGGAACTTCCCCGACTCCTTCAAAACCGTATCAGCCTGTGTACGCCCCAGAACCTCCGACAGAGAGGCGTCATAGCTTACTTCTTGATAGGCTTAGTACAGAACGCCAAATACCTTCTTCAGATGTTTATCAAAATACATATCAAAACACATACAATAACCAATTATATGAACAGCAGCAACAGTGGTCACAAGAGCCACAATCAGAAGTTCTATCTGTAAGCAATGTCAAGCCTAGCAAAATTACTAATTCTCAATGGTATCAACAAAATCAGAGGGAAAATGTTATTTATAACAATGTTACACCTTCAGCTGGAGTTCCACCGCCAGCGCCCACTCCAGCTCCTAACAATCAGGCTTGGAATCAACCTCCACAACAACAACAACAACCACAATACCAAACTTCGTACATAGACAGTACTGCACAAGAAAGAACCTTGACAAACACTTACCAACCAACAAACTACCCTACTTACGTACCCAAGCCTACTAACTGGGCTAATGACATACCATCCGTCAACACAAACCAGTATTCATTTATTAACAAAGACACCACTGAAAATTACCAGAAGTCAACTCAACAATACTCCTCTTCATACGTTCCTCCACCTTGGGAACAAGACTCAAATTATGTTATAGAAAACAATAATCAAAATTACTACCAGCCACCACAACAGAGTAACACATACACTCCTAGCCCAAATCAAGGCTGGAAACCCACGCCACCTCCTAACAAGTTCACTAAACCACCACCGACGGCTTACATACCACCCGCGCCTAATCAATCATTTGTTAGATCTGCCAGCGTAGTCGAACCACCAAGACTGCCTGGCAGGAAAACGTATTATAGTGAATACGAGCGGCGGTACATCACGGTGCCTGAATCTACTTATGTACCTGGTGAGACAGCAAAATTCCAACCTCAACCGGATCCTTCCCCTCAATATTACTACGATAACAATGAACCGTCGGAAAAAGTGGAACATGAATGGCGTAAAGAACTCCGAGAATTTACAGAAAAAACCTCTCAAACGACTGAGCAAACGTCAGTAAAACCTCCATGGGAGGAGGATAACAAATATGTCAAGAATCCGACTTCGTATACACCTACCCCAACGTGGAGCCAAACGCTGCGACCGCGTTCATGGCGCGAAAGGAGTTTCGAGTCTGAATATGTTGGATCTCAAGAGCTTCCGAAGACCAATACCTTGGGTAGAGGTCGTCCTTTAAGTACTTATGCTAGAGAAGCGCCTATCCCTGAGAGGGCAAGAGGTGTGTCGGTTGATAGATACAACCCGAATTACTATCAATCACCGATCCCAGCGGAGCACCCGCCAGTGCGAACGCACACTTTGACTCCGACACCTCCTGCGAAGGCCTATCACAACCCCAATGTGCCTGCATATCACGCTCATCCTCGTGCGTCTGCTGAACCTAGGTAAGTCGATAAATTACATATACACTATTAATCTAATATTGCCGAATTAGTTAATAAACTAAAAACTGTAACTAGAAACACTACCTTTCAAATGCCTAGTAAAAAAATGAATATGTTAGAGTAATATAATACTGACTCCTGTAATACAGGATACCATAAGATTAGGACGTCAATAGAATTTAAATGTCCTTAAAACAAATAACAATATGTATACTTTTACTATGTTAGAGTGTAATAAAGTTATATGTAATGAATGACTTGTTGACACCATATATAATTTTATACTCTTGGGTTTTCAGAGACCACCCCGTACCAATTCCACAAGCGCGCCTATGGGGATCGGACGCCCGCGGCAGTCCAGTCCAGTCAAGATCTTTCAAATATCTCCAATGGATAACTGGGACAGAGGATTAAACATCATGTAGAAGTAATTTTAACTCTAAGGCTATTTATTTAAGATAAATTTTATCGCAGCAACTGCATTCTATTTTCAGACGATCGTCTTCATCGTGATCCTAAAATTCTTCAAACGAATTCGAAGAGATTACGTGAAGTGAAAAATAGCAATGCATAACAGCTGCACGTATTAAATAAGGTTGTAAAATAATTCGATAAAACGATTAGATCGATTGTATGTAAATTTAGCTTAAGTTAGCCATCTGTTAGATTTTTTACTTTTACTTAATTCTCTTTGTTTAATTTTCTATTTCTCCAATAATGTACAGTTTTTCGGGCCTTGTTATACGTATTTAACACATGTGGGATTTGTGTAATAAGATTTGAAGGATCAATATTGTAATCAATAGTCAGGGTATGTGATATATTTTGTATTCGTTCTTTTGCTAACCTAGTCATTTGAGACATGAATGTCGCTAGTCTTTACTCAAAATAATCTAGGTTTTCTACAAGTGCATTTTCTGCTTCAATTGTTCTATTATTAGGTTCTTAAATTTCTGACTTATCTAATTTAAATTAAGGAATATTTTGTATTTTTTTAATAACTGTGTTCAATGGTGTACTGTGAGACATTGCGTCTTTTGTCAAAAAACGATTTATGTTATGCAGATACACGTTTTTTTGCTTAAATTATTTGTTTTAATAATAAATGAATTATTTTAAGCTTATAATAACCATAATACGAAGTCAATGTGTGTATAATCAAGCTCTTTTCACATAAAATAAGGTGCATGGTCCATTATGTTTAAAATGTTTCGTTATTATCACTCTCTATGTTAATTGTGACATTATTGTTGAGTTTTATTTAATAAAAGTTAAAATTGAAGTATTTCATTACATTTTCATTGAAATTTTCTTCAATCTTTAGAAAAGGTACAGATATGTAAAGTAGACGACTTATTATGCCGAAATGATGAATAGGGGTAGTATCTACTTAGGGAATAGTAGTAGTTATATGACATCTGAACCCTCTACAAGTCCGCTTACAAGACGATATTTTCTCTCAGTGTATTTTTAGCCATCTTAATGTAGAAACGAGATAAAATTCATTTTATTAAAGAAGCACGAACCTCATAACCAGAGAAAAATGTAGACAAAGCGCAATTTTTCTCTTTAATTCACCGTAATTTCGCACTGCAAATCCTTTTAGTTGAATCACATGCAAGTCTGAGGTCACGTATAAGCTCAAATAAGGATATACGCTTCCCTCCCTCTCTTAACCCGTGCTTCCCCGCGGAAACCGTAAAAATCTCTCTTTAGACTAGTGGTACAACGAAACGCTCTCTTCGCCGAACTACTCAGCGGTTGGACCACGTAGTAAATTAAAAAAGGTGCAGATAACTATATCATTACAACGAACGTGAGATGAAGACATTTTAGCTGCCAGTGCGCGAGCGAAGCAGACGCGTACGCGCGGTCTTGCACTCGCCTTGAAAATCTATTTTCTTCTTCTCCGACTATAGTTTCGGACTCTATATAGTCGGCAACCTCCGACCCCCAGAGTACGTGAGTGGCCCGTTTATTTTAACTAGAATACAGATAAGTATACTTACTGAGAATATGAGTACCCCTTTTCTACACTTGGATTTCAAAAGGCTAAATAAAATATGAAAATAAAGTCAACACCAGATTACCGTTTTTTTGGCTAACTTGCGATCGTTCTTCACGTATGGTTGGGAAAAGAACATTATATACTTACTTTTGAGCATAGGTTTAGAAGGACCTATTAATCTACTTTAGCTTTAGAGAGTAATTTGATCATGACTCACTCATTCACTCGACCACACTCACCACAATCATGACTACACTCATTTCCAATAGAATATAATTTCGATAGAAAAACAACTTAGTTCACGTACATTTAGTAATTTGGTTGTTTGTAATATATTGGGTAAAACTAAACGCAGGCGTTTCGCATTGCTGCCGCCAGAGGGCGTTCGGGGTTTTCACTGCTAGCGTGGATGGCGTCGCGTGTGGTGTCCGCCATTGCCTTGTCCAGGGCGATATCGGTTTGATTTTAATACGCGGAGCGGGCTCGCGTCTTTTGCTTGTTGTTTAGTTTGAGTGATAATTGTGAATTTCCTGTTTGTTAAATAACTATTGAATTTGTGTTTGTGAAAAACTCTGTTATTGTGACTTTTTCTTGTGAGAGGTGAAACGTGGCTGGCTGTTCACATCTGGCTGTTCCCGAGTGAAACTACGGGAAGAAATCTATTTAGTTGTTATGGGGAATTGAGATCTCAAGGGTTAGGTAGGGTAATTAGGAATTCCCCCTTCCCGAAGACACTCAAGTTTGGATCCGAAGAGAAAGAAGATTTAGTTTGGTAAGTGTTCAATTCTAGTTAATTTATAGGTTAGGTTATCATATAGGGCCCTGTAGCTCCCTTCATAAGCTACGGTGGTAGCAGACTGCGTATAGCTTAAGTTAGATTCTAGTCGGACAAGCGTGGTGTCGCGTGGAGATTTTTTTCCCGGTACTTAATTTTACCGGTAGATTTTTTCCCGGTAAAGTTCCGGTACAGAATTCTTCCCGCCGCTTCGTTTGTCCGGATTCGCTCTGCGCACATTTTCTGGCAGCAGAGCGTAGTTGCTCTGCACATTTTCTGGTAGCAGAGCGTAGTTTATCTACCCTCTATTTGTTCGTTTGTAAAAAAAATAATTAATTGTTTGTAAAAATTATTAGATTTTTCTTAGTTTGTTTGTATAAGAATATTTGTAACCTTTTTTGTATTTGTTTGCGGTTTGTACCGTGCGTTCCGGGTTTGTGCCATTCTCATACCTACCGCGGTTCTTCGTGTAGTTGCTTGATTTTGTTGTTTTTTATTTACCTTTTGTTATTTTTTGTTTGTGACTTGACGCGATGGCGAAGGCCTCCAATGCTAGGGCGACACTCGCCAACGAATTGAGATGGTTTGTGACGGCCGGAGGACTCCTGTCCCGGAAGGACAGGGAGGGCGCCATACTGCTAAGAGCGGATCACCTCCACTCACGATTGATTAGCGCGGAAGCGGCCATGGCGGCGCTTACCGAAGCCGACCTTACCCCGGAGGCCTACGCAGGTCACATGGCGGACATGGACCAGATCCTGAGTCTGCACGATGATATCGCGGAGGCGGTGACCGCAATAAGGGCGAGACAGGCTGGCGGACCAGCCCCTCGCACACCTGTTAGACAGGAAGGACCAGCGGTTACTGGTCGGCTCCCCACCCTTCAGCTGTCCCACTTTGGGGGTAGGATGGAGGAGTGGGTAGCATATAAAAATATGTTTGAGTCCCTGGTCGTAGCACGACAGGATTTGTCGAAGGCCCAGAAGATGGCCTACCTCCTCTCCACTCTTGAGGATGAAGCGCGGTCGCTCATCCAGCACCTCCGGGTGGAGGACGACCAGTACGATACGGCTTGGGAGTTATTGAACTCCCGCTACCAAAACTTACGTTTGTTAGCGGATGCGCACGCCGCACAGTTGATGGCCCTGCCCAAGGTGGCCAACAGGGCACAGTTGCGCCTGCAGTTGCTCACGCCCGTTACAGTGGCCTGTAACGCGCTCCGCACACTGGGGCTGCCGGTGGACCAATGGTCCTTTTTGCTGGTGCACATTGTATTGGGCAAATTACCCAATGACATCCGCTCGCGATTTGAGCGCGAGAATGCGGAGCGGGATAGCACCACCCTACCAACATTCACTGACTTGGTGAAGTTTTTGGAGTTTGAGGCACGGGCTGCTGAGAATACCATGACGGACTCAGCGCCATCCAGAGCGCCTGAACGCAGGCCCTTGGAACCCTCATGGCGAGGGAAGCCCCAACAGGGAAGACAACCGCCACCGCGTGGAGCTGGTGCGCGGGTTGCACACACGGCAGCAGTCGCGAGGGACGCGGACTGCCTGCAATGTGGCCGGATGGGCCACAGCCTGCTACAATGCAGGGACTGGCAGAGACTGCCAGTACAAGATCGGCGCCGCATGGCAAGGCGGCATGAACTTTGCTTTTACTGTTTGGGCAGTCACTATGCACGTGACTGTCCCAGAGCCATACCATGCAGTGCATGCCGTGGGCTGCACCACGCGATGCTCTGCATGAACCGGAACGGGGATGGCACCCGGATGTTGAGGCAGGGGTCCCCTATGGGCGGGGGCGCTCCTGCGCGAAGCCCTCCACCACCGGACGGAGGACGCGGCTTCGCTCGTCGCACCCCCCCTCGGGAGGGGGGTCGCGTACCTGCGCGGGTCTTGGCGGACCGGGACCACGCGCCCCAAGGTCATGGCCAGTATGTAGCTGGCCAGGCCCCGGATAGGGCCCCCATGGGCGGGGGCCCTAGATCGGACGTGAGAGTGGGGACACCCCCCTCCACGCGGGTTACCAATACCCAACACATGCAGCCGCAGCGGTTTTCTCCGCCGCTGCACGAGTACCCACGGCTGGAGTACCACCCGCCGTACCATAGGTATGGCCGGGCCGCGGGTTATGCCCCCCCTCAGATGGGGATGTGCACTCGCCCGACATATTATCCGGGTCAGTGGCGCCCCCCGGGTTTGGAGAGAGTGGGGAGCCCGTAACTAGCTTGCTCCCTTGCTGGGACAGAGCCGCGGACGGTTCTGCTCCCTACCGCGGTGGTCCGCGTATGGGGTCGTGGGGGAGAAGCCATTAATTTGAGAGCTCTGTTGGACTCAGGGGCTCAAAGCAGTTTGGTTACCACTCGAGTGGCACGCCAGTTAGGTTTAGTCGTGGAAGACTCGCCTGTGCCACTTCTTGGAGTTGGTGGCATACAAGTGAAGTGTCTGACGGGCCAGACTCTTGTCACCTTTTCTTCGCTGAAGTCCTCCACAATGAGGATCACGACTTCGGCTATGGTAATGGATACCATTGCGGGTTGGCACCCCTCGACAGACATACCGCCGGGTGTGTTGTCTTTGGTTTCGGGTCTGGATTTGGCCGACCCCTTTGTCTTTCATCCCGGCCCAGTGGACTTGCTCCTGGGCTCGGACGTATTGGGTTGGATTTTGTTGGGTACACAGAAGGCTCTGAGTTCGTCTTCACTGATGGCAGTGTCTACGATTTTTGGTTTTGCCCTGATGGGCCCTGTGTTTGATAGTGGCACCGCGGAGGAGCCACCGGTTGTCGCATCTGCGTCCTTGGCCAAGACCATGCAAAGGTTTTGGGAGGTGGAGGAGCCACCTATGAGTTCCAGGATGGATCCGGAACACGCTGAGTGCGAAGCCCTTTTTCGATCGACCACGGAGAGGTTGCCCTCCGGTCGGTTTGTAACTAGGTTACCCTTTGTTGCCTCTCGTCCTAGCCTAGGGCAAAGTAGGGCGCTTGCGGAGAAACGACTGCTGTCCATGGAGCGACGTATGCAGCGTGACCACGTACTTCGCGATAAATATATTGAATTTATGCGCGAGTACGAGGATTTGGGTCACATGTCTCCGGCCCGAGTTGATTGGAGCTCAACTGAGCATTACTTTTTGCCCCACCACGCGGTGGTGAAGGCCTCAACAGGCAAATTGAGGACCGTCTTCGATGGGTCCGCACCCACTTCGAACGGGGTTTCGTTGAATCTATGTTTGCATTCAGGTCCCAAATTGCATAGGGACATAATTGACATCATCTTGAACTTTAGAAGACATCAAGTGGTTTTTGGCGCGGACATCCGGATGATGTTCCGCCAGACAGTCATACATCCTGAGGACAGGCGATTCCAGTTGATACTCTGGCGTGAGCGCCCTGAGGATCCTGTGACGGTGTATGAACTCAACACAAACACGTATGGTTTGAAATCTAGTCCCTATATCGCCATCAGATCATTGCTTGAATTGGCAGAGCGGGAACGGATCCGCTTTCCCCGTGGGGCTTCCGTGCTGTCACGTGACTTGTATGTAGATGACGTGTGCACCGGAGCCCAAAGTATTGAGGAGGCCCTCCTACTGCGGGATGAATTGATTGAAATATTGAAGACAGGTGGCTACGAGCTACGTAAGTGGTTGTCTAATGAGCCTAAAGTTCTAGAAGGGATCCCGGAGGATCACCAACAGAACCCTCACCTGTTTGAAGATGTGGATGATCCCAACAGGATAGCGGTGCTGGGCATGCAGTACCAGCCGCTAACCGATATTTTTACATTCCAAGTGGACTTGGAAATACCAAAGGTCTGGACTAAGAGAACGGTGTTGTCCGTAATAGCCCGTATGTTTGATCCAAGCGGTTGGATCAGTCCAGTGATATTCTCTGCAAAGTGTCTTCTTCAGAGACTTTGGACTTTGGGCGTCTCGTGGGACGAGCCGCTGTTTGGCTCTCCATTGGATGATTGGCTCGAGTTGTTTTCATCGATTAAGGAAGTCAATCGGATTGCCTTGCCTCGTCGAATATTGCCCCCGGGAAATATCGAGCCAGCCTGCATGGCTTTTGTGACGCGTCGGAGCGAGGCTACGCCGCGTCAGTCTATATGCGGACAGTTGGCGCCGATGGCCGGGTCAATGTCTCGCTTTTGTTAGGGAAGAGCAAGGTCGCCCCCATCAGGACTAGGCTGACTATTCCCAAGCTTGAGTTGAGTGGAGCTCACCTTCTCTCTAAATTGTTGCATCACGTTGCATGTGAGCTGGCGGCCACGGTCGAGATACGGGACATCTTCGCCTGGTCGGATAGCCAGGTCGCGCTTGCATGGTTGCGCGCGGCCCCACATACCTTGGAGGTTTTTGTTGGAAACAGGGTTTCCCAAATCCAGAATATCGGAATTGATATAACATGGAGACATGTGCCGGGAGAGCTTAACCCAGCGGACTGTGCTTCCCGAGGTTGTACGGCACCAGAATTGGTGTCACACCCGCTCTGGTGGGGTCCAGAGTGGCTGATGGGATCAGAAACATCTTGGCCTGTCTGTCAGACAGATGTTACTTCTTTGAGTTTGACTGGGCTCCGTGTACATGCGGTAGTCGCTGAGACGACGTCGGAGCCGGATTGGCTACTTGCTCGGTATAGCAGCTTGGATAAGCTTCTGGGTGTCACCAGTTGGATTAAGCGTTTCATACATAATTGTAGAAACCCACAGGCAAAGCGGTTGGAGCCGATTGCAGGTGCAGAAGAGCGCCGGAGCGCATTGTTGCATTGGGTCCGTGTCGTGCAGACCGGACGGTTTGAGTCAGAGCTTCGTATTTTGCGCGACGGACGCGCTAAGTTGAAGGGCGCGGTCGCTCGTTTGAACCCGTACATCGACTCGGATGGGCTTCTTCGGGTTGGAGGCAGGCTCCGGAAGGCGGATCTTCCATATGAGACTCGCCATCCTCTGTTGTTGCCCAAGGGCGGACCCTTGGTGCAGCTTTTGGTGTCTGATCGACACATTCGTAACGCCCATGCTGGGTGCAATGCTTTGTTGGCTATTTTGCAACGCGAGTTTTGGATTTTGTCTGCCCGAAGAGCAATCCGTAGTGTCCTGTTTCGATGTATTGCATGTTATAGGTTGAAGGCATCCACGATGCAACCACAGATGGGTGATTTGCCCGCTGATCGAATCCGACCTTCGAGACCGTTTGACGGCGTTGGAACCGATTTTGCCGGTCCCTTTTCGATCAAGGCTTCTCCCTTTCGTAATGCCCGTATTGTGAAGGGCTATTTGTGTGTATTTGTTTGTTTGGCCACCAAGGCTGTCCATTTGGAGGTGGTATCGGCTCTGACTACGGAGGCCTTCGTCGCCGCGTTGGATCGCTTTGTTTCGCGTCGAGGTCTACCTTCCCTTATTAGGTCTGATAATGGCACAAACTATAAGGGAACTGTAAATTATCTTAAGGATGTTTCTGTGTTTATTGATAAAAATTGTACTAGTTTAAGTCAAATTGCTGCCCAAAGGGGAATAACCTGGAAATTTAGTCCCCCAAGTTGCCCCCATTGGGGAGGGATTTTTGAAGCGGCTGTGAAATCCGCAAAGACCCACCTCCGCCGCATTATCGGAGAAACGGCTCTAACTTTTGAAGAGTTGGCCACAGTGTTTTGTAAAGTTGAGGCGGTCCTCAACTCTCGTCCTCTCTGTCCGCTATCTCCAGATCCAAATGACTTGGAAGCTCTCACCCCTGGTCATTTTTTGGTGGGAGGGCCGTTGAATGCCCTGCCCGAATACCCGTGGAAGGATGAACGCGTATATCGGTTGTCGCGTTTTCAAATGTTGCAGCAAATGAGCCAGGACTTTTGGCGTCGCTGGTCGCTTGAATATTTGCATTTGCTGCAGCAAAGAGTGAAGTGGACAGACAGGACTGAGCCTCCCAGGGAGGGTGATTTAGTATTGTTAAAAGAGGCAAATTTGCCCTCATTGCTTTGGCGACGAGCTCGCATATTACGTTTGATTCTTGGCGGAGATGGCACTCCGCGTGTGGCTGAGGTGTTGGTCGACGGTTCGATTTTAAGGAGAGGTGTGACCTCTCTCGCCCGCCTTCCCGTAGAGTAAGCTAGCGGTCTGCTTCTCAGACCGGGACGGGGGGATGTTTGTAATATATTGGGTAAAACTAAACGCAGGCGTTTCGCATTGCTGCCGCCAGAGGGCGTTCGGGGTTTTCACTGCTAGCGTGGATGGCGTCGCGTGTGGTGTCCGCCATTGCCTTGTCCAGGGCGATATCGGTTTGATTTTAATACGCGGAGCGGGCTCGCGTCTTTTGCTTGTTGTTTAGTTTGAGTGATAATTGTGAATTTCCTGTTTGTTAAATAACTATTGAATTTGTGTTTGTGAAAAACTCTGTTATTGTGACTTTTTCTTGTGAGAGGTGAAACGTGGCTGGCTGTTCACATCTGGCTGTTCCCGAGTGAAACTACGGGAAGAAATCT
This sequence comes from Ephestia elutella, assembly GCA_018467065.1. Lineage (NCBI taxonomy): Eukaryota > Metazoa > Arthropoda > Insecta > Lepidoptera > Pyralidae > Ephestia > Ephestia elutella. Next base: position 6,089,256 of record CM031570.1, read on the forward strand.
ATTTAGTTGTTATGGGGAATTGAGATCTCAAGGGTTAGGTAGGGTAATTAGGAATTCCCCCTTCCCGAAGACACTCAAGTTTGGATCCGAAGAGAAAGAAGATTTAGTTTGGTAAGTGTTCAATTCTAGTTAATTTATAGGTTAGGTTATCATATAGGGCCCTGTAGCTCCCTTCATAAGCTACGGTGGTAGCAGACTGCGTATAGCTTAAGTTAGATTCTAGTCGGACAAGCGTGGTGTCGCGTGGAGATTTTTTCCCGGTACTTAATTTTACCGGTAGATTTTTTCCCGGTAAAGTTCCGGTACAGAATTCTTCCCGCCGCTTCGTTTGTCCGGATTCGCTCTGCGCACATTTTCTGGCAGCAGAGCGTAGTTGCTCTGCACATTGGTTTATTCACCCCTTCCTTATAAGCAAGCATGTACAGATTAATTATAAGCAAGCATGTAAACATTAGCAGTGGACTTGTGGCGTTTTCACGGGATGATTATGCTCTTACAAGTAAACTTAAACCATAGTCACCTATTCACACTCTCTTTATTTTGCAGCGATAGGACCTCGTGCTAAGAATGCTGGTATACATTATATAGCAAATTTAAAATGCACTGATTTAACCTCATAAGAGGGTGCATGCACGCTACTATCGGATTTTTTATTTATTCTTGCACTTGGAACTTCTAACTCTTATGTAGGTTCTGCAAAATGCTTTTTATTATCAGGACGTTTCTTATAACGTATTCTATTGAAAGTTTAGAGTAATTTTGCACGAAAGTTGTTAAAAGAAACCCTGATTCGATTGCATAAATTAAATCAACAACCATATGTGAAGAAAATCATGTCTTTTATAGCGAATAAATGAATATGAATATGATGCTATTCTGAACCCACAGTTTTTAAAATTAAGAAGGCAACTGCTGGCAAGTTGGTATGAGATTACTACCCAAATGTTACTGACTGAAGTTTATTACTCTATAGAAATTAACATTTAAATAGGCAAATTTAAGGATCTTGATACGGTTTATATGACGACTGCTTTCCACTGAAACATCATAAAATACTTAGCTAGAGTATTAAACTGCAGATACAGTAGGTACATTTACCTACTAAAACGAAATAACTACTGAATAACTATATATAGCTAGCAACTAACATACAGATAATTAATTATTTTGTAAGTATACCTACCTCAATGAGGAAGGATATCTTGGGAAAGAACCATAGAGTTAGGTACATCCTGTCGGAGGGTAGAAACCATCAGCGAAGGCTAAAACTCGCACCACAACGTGAGAATGTGGTTTTTTTTACCCTAAAATAGACGGTTCCTACGGGAAATATTTATGAAATCGCCTTGCATGCTCTGGTTATAATGTAAGTATAACTTAAGAATGAAATAGAGGAAGCCTAATTAAAATATGGATGGATTGTGTCAGGGAGAGCATGGGTAGGAAGGGAGTATCAAATAAGATGGTAAACGATTCTAAATGGAGGAAATTCACGCTTTATCTACTAAACCAATCTTACTGAAATTTCGCATACACATAGTTAGAAGTACTGAGAAGGACATCCCGGGAATTAATACTGTTCCTGTGGGAAATTCACGCGAAGCAGCTAGCAAAAGCTAATCCATACTAAATCCTAATATCCTAATATATCCTAATCCTACCTAATATAATATTATAAATGCGAAAGTTTGGATGTGAGTTTGTGAGTCTGTGAGTTTGTGAGGATGTTTGTTACTCAATCACGCAAAATCTACTGGACGGATTTCGATGAAATTTGGTATACGGGTAGAAAAATACCGGGAATAGCACATAGGGTATTTTTTATCCCGAAATTCCCACGGGAGCGAAGCCCCGGGTCGTGGCTAGTAAACTTAAAAAAAGCTGAAATATAACTCACTGAAATCATAGTATCGGAACAATCGTGCGCGCCTGGCGCCGAGCCAATGCATCCATCACATCTGTAGCTATTATCCAATTATTGCTGATGCTCCAACGCAAACACTACGAATTTCTTGCACGTGAGTTATTGTCAGTCCCAACTGTATGTGAAATGTGTATTAAGACAACATTATTTTATGGGTGCCAGAGGCGTAGGGGCGTGGTGGCGTTAATGAGAAGCTATTAACTATGCCTATTTGCAAAATTAGCTTCCTTTATATCATTAACTAGGACAGGCCCGGGAATTTGTTCCCGTGGAAGTTTCAGGAAATCCTCTCTTAGTGCTCCCCTACACTCCCTAGGGAACATGTCCAATTTCAGCTTCCTACACCCAGTAGTTTTGGCAGTACGTTGTCTGCCAGTCTCTCAGCCAGTGACGGAAGAATTTTATATATATTCATTGATGATGACGGTAAACGGTGGGTTACCATCATCGGCCCCATTCCTCTAGAAATAAACCCAAGATACCCCTAGGCCCCCTAGCTACGCCACTAATAGATCGGTACTGGTATCTAAATTGTGTTTATTTACTCATAAACAGTGAACAAAGCCTGTAACTTTTTGGTTTTTTTCCAAAACTAATTTTATGTTAAAGAATTTAATTACCGTTTGGGAAAAAATATCTTAAGAAAAATTCCTATTTTACAATCTGTTTTAGGTATTACTGGTCGAAAGTGTACATTGAAAAATCTCTCCAGCAAGTTTGAAAAAATGTTATAATGTTACGAGTAATGTGTATATTTATTTGGTCACCAAATAATAATCAAAGCTGATTGAAAAAAAAAACAACTCCATAAGACAATCTAAATGATTAAATAGCTAATGTTTATTAGCCTAACGACCTAACAAAGGCCCTTCACGCACGGGTGTAGATTAGGCCAATTTTAGCCCATTTTCGCCACTTCTTTTCATTTCTTTCAAAGATAATGGTCTCCCAACGGGGCACGGAATAAAGGTGCAAATCCACTGCAATGTAAACTATGCAACAGCAGCAGAATGTTACAAATAAATATCTACAAATTAAATCAAATCTATGTAAATTTTATTTGTAAGTACATATATTTCAGATTTTTTGAATGACACAATGCCGGGCAAATACAAGGCCGGGCGGTGGTTTAATCGCAATAGACGATCTAGCAGAAAACAAAGGAATTAAATGTACAATCATACGTCATTCATAAGTGCAATCAGAATCTACAAGGCATCTTTGAGGTAAGACTGTTCTTGTGATTTTTGATTTGAAACAAATAAATAGTACATAATTGACAATGCAAGCCCACGGTGGGTGCAATCATAGGTCAAAACTACTAATTTATTAGTGAAAATAATATAAGGGAGATATTAGGAGCACCCATAACCGGAGAGCATGTATGAAGAGAATGATGAGTGTAGAGGAAGCAAGAGAGGTCTGTAAGGATCGTAGCAAGTGGAAATCGCTAGTCTCTGCCTACCCTCACGAGAAAAAGACGTGATAATATGTATGTATGAAAATAATATGAGGTAGGTAAAAATCATAGTGTAACTGCCAGTGGATTACCGCCCTAACGTTCTCCCGACGGGGCACAGAATAACGAACCGCAGGGGACCCTCTGCTTTATTAACCACTCGGGCAAATCCCACCTCTGTGTTTATTTTCTCAGCCCATTTACAAAATGGCGATACAAGAATTATAAAGATATTGTGATGAAACTTACTTACAAAATAGTAGAGGCAAAAGCAACTGTTGCTTTTGCCTCTATTTTTTTTCAACGCTTCCAGACTCTCAACATATATATTGTATTCTTTATATATCGTAAGTGAACTTGTTCACTTACAATATATAAAGCATTTGCCTGATAATTTCAAGTTTCTTCGTTCAGCGGTTCTCTCTGCGTAGTGCATATGTGTTATAAAATAGAGAAAAATAATAGGCATGTTACTTGTTGTCAGTTTTATTTTGAAGTGCTATCAGAACGCTATTTTTTTTCATTACAAGAAAATAAAAAAAAACATATAACCAAATAATTTAGTAATAGTTTTATAATAACATGTTAGTCAGCATTCTTTTACAAAATACGTATCTAGTTTTAGTTGTAGCGGACTTAAGAGTGTATCACGTCCGCGCGCCCGACCGAGTTTAGGTATTTGATAGACCGCAGCTGGCTGTGTGCAAGTCACACGCACACATCGACGTGAGATTGCCGCCAACCCGAAGTAATAAGTGACAGGGATCCGGCAAAGAATTTGTTGGTACCAATATATATTTTTTTCTTGCTTTACGGAATGAATTCATACTAAAAATAAAATTACGACCATTTTCTTATGTAAAACATACTTGGCGCGACTTGGCAGTAAAATGGACACGAATGCCGCGACAGAAAATAGCATGACCGTCGTGCCAGGATGCTAAGATGTTAAACATCTGCCTGGCATCCCATGAAGGCCAATTTTTCGGGATGAGGTTTACAAAAATAGTATTTTTGGATCCAAGATGGCGGACAACTTTTTTTTAATTTTGCAATATGGGTATCGTTTTATAAGTGTTTCAGTGCGCTGATTACGACAATAACATTTATTTTGGAATCCAAGATGGCGGACAACTTTTTTTTCACGTTTACAATATGGGTATGGTTATAATAACATTTATTTTGTTATCCAAGATGGCGGACAACTTTTTTTTCAAGTTTACAATATGGGTATGGTTATATAGGTATTTCGGTGCGCTGATGACAAAAATAACATTTATTTTGAGATCCAAGATGGCGGACAATTTTTTTTTAAATTTTGCAATATGGTTAATATTTTGTAGGTTTTTGGGGACGCTGATGACGAAAATAACATTTATTTAGAAATCCAAGATGGCGGACAACTTTTTTTTTAATTTTACAATATGGGTATGGTTATATAGGTTTTTGGGGACGCTGATGACGAAAATAACATTTATTTTGAGATCCAAGATGGAGGACAGTTTTTTATTTTATTTTACAATATGGGTATCGTTTTATGGGTTTTTGGGGACGCTGATGACCAAAATAACATTTATTTTAAGATCAGCGTCCCCGAAAACCTATTAAACGATACCCATATTGTAAAATAATAAAAAAAACTGTCAGCCATCTTGGATCTCAAAATAAATGTTATTTTCGTCATCAGCGTCCCCAAAAACCTATAAAATGATACCCATATTGTAAAATAAAATAAAAAATTGTCCGCCATCTTGGATCTCAAAATAAATGTTATTTTCGTCATCAGCGTCCCCAAAAACCTCGAAAACGATACCCATATTGTAAAATAAAATAAAAAACTGTCCTCCATCTTGGATCTCAAAATAAATGTTATTTTCGTCATCAGCGTCCCCAAAAACCCATATAACCATACCCATATTGTAAACTTGAAAAAAAAACTGCCCGCCATCTTGGATCTCAAAATAAATGTTATTTTTGTCATTAGCGCACCGAAAAACCTATAAAAACATACCCATATTGTAAAATTGAAAAAAAGTTGTCCGCCATCTTGGATCTCAAAATAAATGTTATTTTCGTAATCAGCGCACTGAAAAACTTATGAAACGATATACATATCGCAAAATTTAAAAAAAAAGTTGTCCGCCATCTTGGATCTTAATTTAGATTTATTTTGATTTTTATGATTTCGATTTCTATGATTTCGATTTATTACGATTTCTATGATTGCGATTTATTACGATTTCTATTTCATCAAAAATTGTCGGCCATCATTCATGAGTATGAAAATGGTACCTATATTTTAAAAAGATTTAAAGTAATAAATATGTAACTCTGATCTACATTACTCTCTGCTGTCTGTGAATACATGAACACGCGAAAATTAAATGCCTCCCGAGCAGCAGAGCGACGTGGATTCCCCTTGACTCTTACCGGCAGACTGATTTTTCGTGGGCTTGGAACTCGTATATATTGAGCGATGGCATTGCCATACAAAAAATGTATGGGGAATTTCTTAGTGAATTGTTACGATATATAATATTTTTTTCGAGTTATTTTTCAAAAATCTAAAACGAGCAACTTGTAGCTAGTTTAATAAACTCGCGATTTAACATTATTTAGAAATTATAATTTGTGTTTTACATAATGATTTCGTTAAAGCCGTGAACCTTGTTTTTCGTATTTTTCGTGTTTTCTGGAAGGTATTTACGCAAAAATAAAAGGCAAAATATTTTTATCTGTTTCGTATAAGTAGTAGCAGTTATTTGAGAAGCCTATAGTACTATTTTTATTATCAATAATGATCTAGTTTTGGCACCAGGGTCAATTCAGTAACGCCTGTTTTGGCTAAAAACGTGTGATGCAGGCTTAAGTATGAACCTTTAATCAGTCAGATGCGGGCGTTGCGGCTGACGTTTCAATAAAGTTACATTTACGATAATGCCAAGAATCTCCAGATCGCAGGAAGAGGCGCAAGTGGCATATTATTCACTCCTAAACCAGCATGGTAGCAATAAAACAGCAAAATGTTACTTACATAGAACATAGAACATAGAATTACGTCTTTATGCCTTACGGGGTAGACAGAGCCAAGAGTCGTGAGACTCGAAGGCCACGCTTGGCTGAATAAAAATGAAAATGTTACTTATCAATAAAATATAGCAAAATGATTGATTCCTTCAATTGTATTCAATCCATCGATCGAATGTCGTCAATTCAATTAAACGAAAGCCTTTCCCACGAAGATCGGTGAAATCTCGGGAAATCTCGATGTCATACAGACCCTCGAGGTCCCGCGGGAGCGCTCTCGAATTTATGGGAATCAAAAGACGGGATTCCGATCCGACGATGTTATTTACATTGCTCTTTTCGGGATGTGATTGGGCGAAAAGCTAGTTTTCAGGCTGTTGATTGAATTGTAAATGCAAATATACGAGTTTTACTTGCTATGTGTGACTGGCTGGGTTCTGCCTGCAGTAGGTGTTTCGGATAAGGTATTTATTATAAGTTGTGTAAATAGAAATAAGTACTTTCGCATTTATGATATAAGCACAAATAATACAAGCTGATTATCTATACATATAATAAAACAGTAAAAATATTTTGTCTGTACATTTAATATTTTTGACTGAAATGGATAGAGGGAGACCTAAAAAGAACAATAGAAAGCAAAAAATTTTTTTGGAATTTCTTGTCTGTCTGTCTGTCTGTCTGTCTGTCTGTCTGTCTGTCTGTCTGTCTGTCTGTCTGTATGTATGTACGCGTTTCACGCAAAAACTACTGGACGGATTTGAATGAAACTTTTTTTGTTGTATAGCTATTAAGCCTGGGCAACATATAGGCTATAATTTATTTTGAAAACTGGAACACCTAATGAAGAACCATAACGGAACAGCTAAACTATAAGTAATATGGAAATGGTGCCTTAACAAAAATCGTTCAACCTGATGAGCATTTTCTGCCGACGTATAAAAATTGAAGATCTGGAACATCTGATGAAAAGCTCCAAGAGACCAGCTACACTATAACATATATGGAAATGGCGCCTTAGCAAAAATCGTTCAACCTGATGAGCATTTTCTGCTGACGTATAAAAATTGAAGATCTGGAACATCTGATGCAAAGCTCCAAGAGAGATTTTTCATCTAAGCGAAACTCACGCGGGCGAAGCCGCGGGCGACAGCTAGTTAAAAATAAAAAACACGACTGACAAACTTTTTTTAACTTTTAACATTTTACTCAAAAAGTACATATAAACATATAAATTATATACATTTTTGAAATCGCCTTTTAAAGCCCTTCAATTTGATACCCCACTCGATAAGATTGATCAAATTTTATTTTTATGATCATGTCATACGAGTATAGCCTATGTCACTCGGAGGAATGCAAGGAATCTAAAAATACCTCTTACATCAAAATCAGGACTTATGGTGGAATAAAGAAACTTACATACATACTTACATACATACATACATGAACCCTGAAAACATAACACTCCTTTTTTGGTCAGTCGTGTAATAATACTACTAGCTGCGCCCCAGGGCTTCGCTCCCGTGGGAATTTCGAGATAAAAAGTAGCAAGTGTTATCCCCGGCATTTTCTACCCGTGTACCAAATTTTATCGAAATCCGTGTATAGATTTTGTGTGATTGAGTAACAAACATCCTCACAAACTCACATCCAAACTTTCGCATTTGTATATTAGTAGGATACGTAGTGGGATGTTCTGGATTCTGGATGATGAACTGATGATGCCTTCGTCATAAATGTGGCTTTAGTACATAGAAAGAATGTTACAAGTCAGACTGGTTATTCTAGAGATTGTGTTCAAACAAACACACACACATACACACAGTCTTCAGCTTTATTATATTAGTACAAGATTGGCCTTCAAATGCTGATTGGCTATACGCCTGTAAGCAATAAATGATTAATTGATGTTTCATTTATTGAAGAACCCGATACGTGATTCAGGTGATTGTGCCCGGATTAACGTTTTCACCCTTCGGGCTGATTCGTCCCTGGTGATTTCATATCTGATCCGGTTCATTTGACGGCTTAATACCGGACGCAAATGAGCTCTGGTAATGAGATTTATAAAAAATAAATGATGCGATAATGATAGCATGGCAAACAAATAACTGGATACTTTATAAAAATATTGAGCTTTTAAGTAATTTGGGACAATGAAGCAAGAGTATATGTTACTAAATGTATAGTCACTCAAAAAAAGGTTTAACCTAATTACTTTAGCTATTTGAGGAATAACCAAAGTTTGACAAAATACTAATAAAGTTAACTTGATATTAACAAAACAATAACTGTTATTAGCCAAATGGGTTTGGTTACATATTGTTACAACAGTTATGAAATTTATTTTAAAAATGGCTTCTGATGGCGAATTTACTTATACTTTTTTGATGGCAAATTGACTTTGATGGCAAACTTACAGTAACCTCTTTTTTGTGTTATGGGTTGATGAAAGTTTGGTTGTGTATAACTAAGTATTTTTTTAGTGTTTATGTGTATGCTTATAATAAGTACATTTATTCTGGTCTATCATATTGTACGTATACAATGTGTCCCGTCATCAGTTTCGGAGCCTTTAATGGTATGTTATATGGCATTTTTATGAACAGATCACCACCCAAAACTTTTTTCTTCAACTGTAGTAAAATGGCTGCCATTTTTTTTTTTGGGCTCTTATACTAATTCAATCGTAACTACTCGTGTAAAAGTCCTATCGACATAAAATAGGTCTCATTTAAAAGCTAATCATGTAGACAACAATACAATGAGAAAAATGTTTCAATATTAAAGACAAAAAAAAGAAAAAATGTAAAAACAAAAAAAAAAAATTGTTTTTTTTTATTATTATTATTAGCTACGTGTGAATAAACTAGTCAATTAAAATGCTTATTTTTTATTTTAAAACGAAAGTTAAAAAAGAAAAAATAAATAAAAAAAAAGTTTTGAGTGGTGATTTGTCCATAAAAAATGCCATATTACATACCATTAAAAGCTCCGACACTGATAACGGGGCACATTGTATATCTACATATCTAGATAGATTATGTCTGTCTGTGAGCACTTAAATAAAACGAAGCGCTAAATTTCCGAGTACTTGGAAAATGCGGTCTTGGACAAAAATAGTTAACAGAATTAAACTTGGCGTGAGAGGAATGGAGCCGGGGTCTAATGAAGCGTCCAGTGGACTCCAGCAAGCAACACGTCCTCGAAATATGAGCACACGTGGGCAATGGTCAGACCAAAATGGACTTTTCATATCATCCACTTTTAGCTTCGAGTAATACCTAAAGACTTCCGCGCGCGGGGAGGTGTATGTGTTGCTTGCGTAAGTAAATAGGAAGAGTACTAGCTTTTGCCCGCAGCTTCGCCCTTGTTAATTTCCCACGGGTACAGTGCTTTTTCCCGGGATGAAAGGTACCCTATGTCCTTCTCAGTACTTCTGACTATCTGTATGCGAAATTTCAGGAAGATTGGTTCAGTAGAAAGAGCGTGAAGAGGTACCAAACAAACAAACAAATAAACAAACCCACTTTCGCATTTATAATATTAGTTAGGACTAGCCTACGCCCGCGGCTCCGCACGCGCTTATGTTGAACCGTACTTTTTTCCAAGATAAATAATAGCCTATGTCCTTCTCTGGACCCCTGACTATGTGTATGCAAAATTTTATGACGATCGGTTCAGTAGATAAATCGTGAAGAGGTAACAAATAAACTCACTTTCGCATTTATAATATTAGTTAGGATAGGAGCTCATCTTGCGATAATGGCGGTTAAGCGACTTTCGTATTGGTCGGTCACGGGATGGGTGACCAAAAATATCTCGAGCTCCTGCATGCTTCGGTAAGCAAGGTAAGCTGGCGGGCTTTCGCTGTCGTTAAAACCTACCAATAACGCATTGGGCCCGCGTGAGTCATAGCCGATCCATCTTATCCATCCATAAGGAAGACCACCCTTAGCAGTGGTGACATTAAACTGGCTGATGATGATAAGGTTTTTAAATAGGGCTAAAACTGGACGTTTTGTAACCGTCCAGTTATGGTTCCATAGCTGTCATCCATCTCTGGATATGAGCGAGTGGAAAATAACGAGCGTAAGCGACGGACTTAATCTAAGCAGCGAGTTGCAAAGTCTGCGCTTCTATATTTTGTTTCGTTTTAATCTGCAACTTCTGTGAAATGTGGCAATGCTGAAATGAAAACTATTTCATGTTTTTGTTTCCAACACTATATGCAGTATAAGTAGTTATTATGACGGTGCATAGAGCAGAAAGTTGCGTTTCCATTTGAAATAAATACTTAACATTATCAACAATAATGCCGACAGCTAAATTTTGCTCTTAAAATGATTAGATGATCCTTGTATAAAGTTAAAAATTAATATCCATAAAGTTAATAAGTAGCTCCTCTGGCATGTTGGGCGACCAAGACTGTTTCATGAGTTTCTTTCGGCATTTCTTCTCAGCAGTGGTCGTTCCGAAATGCTAGTAGTTTGTAGCTTTGAGACATAATATATTAAGATTAAATAATTAGTTTTCGACGTGAAAGAGAGCCTTCTTTGAATGCCAAGTTTTAATAAATAATTTTTGATTTTGATTTAAAGCATTATTTCATAACAGAAAGGTATGTTGATCTTCTTGAAAGGCCGGCAACACTCTTGTGATACCCTTGGTGTTGCAGTAGTCCATGGGCAGCGGTGATCGCTTACCATCAGGTGACTCGCTTGCTCGTTTGCCGCCCTATGTTATAAAAAAAAATATATGTCTTGTGCCTGCATTTTTAATAATTGTTAAAATTAGAAACAGAGAATATCACTGAAACGTTTCGAATCCCCTCCGTCATATTCCCGAAACGTGACAAAAAAAAAAACAACTTAATGACAAATGCCTGTCCTAACTTTCTCTCATATTTCGTCGAAAATTACGACTTGAAAATATACAAGGTGAAATAATTCACGAGACAACTTTGCGAAATGTTGTTCCCGTGTTGGAAGCCCGTAAATCTCTATGGCTACCTACTAATGTTGTTTGTCCTTTGTCAATGTTGATTATGTTACTTTTGTAACGGAGGTCGTCCCTGGCGTGGCTGCAAAACTGGATTATCGCTGCTCCAAATGTATTCGGACACAGGTGGTTTCACCAATATTGTACATGTATTATGTGTAGTCATTTTTACGATGTACTTGCGTGATTCCTTCTTACAGGAAAGCAACCTAGTATTTTTTCTTCGAACTTCTAGAAGCAAGAACATCACTGATTTTACTTGCAATTTTTGTAAGCAAAAGCCATCATGAAATGCTCTGTTCCTGGAAAATTTCGACACATACACATAAATTTCGGCACATCACTAATACATATATCTCTCTCTCTCTCTCTCAGCCAAAAGACGTCCACTGCTGGACAAAGGCCGTCCCCAAGGATTTCCACAACGACCGGTCCTGCGCTGCCCGCATCCAATACATACATAGAATCACGTCTTTATCTCTTACGGGGTAGACAGAGCCGAGAGTCGTGAGTCATCACTAATAATATCACCTAAACAATGAAAGACCCGTATGACGCCACATGTAATGCAATATCTGGCGTTCTTCTTCTGAGTTCAGCGTCGAGTGCGTAAGACATAGGGGTCAACACAAAAAAGCCCCCCCCTTCGGCTTGAAGTATTTCCGAAATTGCGATATTAAGTACCCCTTACTCAATACTCATAATATATAGCCATAGTAAGATTAGATTACCATATTAGTCGGGGCTGTGAATTTTCAGTTGTATGGAGGTGGTCACATTAAATCCTACGATGGTGATTTTTATAAACTACATAGATTATGATATTACAACTGCAAATTTAAGTGTAAAAAAAAATCACCACCGCCGTTTTTTTTTTAAACGCTATTATAAGACTCATATTGTTATAACTCTCAAACAAAAAATCCTACCAGGGTGATTTTTTGTTACATGTTTCCTTACGAATAATAAAAACTTGATTTAAAAAATCACCAATAAATAACAATCCGAAATGGATTTTTTAATGAGTTGTAATTTTTATACTTTAAAAACATCCTGTACAAAAACAAAAAAACCAGCAATGGGGACTTTTATATATTATTCGTATACGATTGTAATGAACCATATCCTCAATTTTTATAAGGGTGACTACAACAGTTTTTTTTTTATTAACTTTTAATTATTTTTTTAATTCTACAGTCGAGAAAATTGTATATTCGTACGTAATGTGAATTATTCAATCTTAATTTTAAAAAACGATTCATGTTTATGAACCCGATTTCCTGTAATTAAATAAAAACCATATTGACATTTATAACGTTAAAAATACATTTTATGACTAGAAAGCCTTATTATAAACCGGCCAACTTTTATTTACAGGTAAATGAAGTCTTATTAATTAATTGTGAACAGTAATCTCTATTGTAAACTTTTTTGTTTACGAGCAATTCAGTATAGTTTATTTACCCCTCCCATTTCATATCGGATCATCAAAATTCTTTTTTTTTTATATAAGGATTCCTAAAAACATCAAAATAATGTTAAGTATAAGAATCATGGTTGTAGGAATTTGTCGGTAAAAAAAATTTAAATGCCCCGCCTATATATGGTACGCACAACGGTGCGCAAAAAAGCAATTCATCGATTCATTTCTGTGCAATCAACTCAACCATGCCTCACTTACGTACAAATGGACCGTTAGCATAAGCAGCAAAACAAACTAATCTCAACTTAGCTAAAACAGAAAACAGCAATAGACGAGCACAAGTTTTGATTAGGCCCGCCCTCTTTTCGTTTGTTTATTGCTAGCTTAAATAAACTGTATTTGTACAAGTCAATTAGTTTTGTTAGTGCCCAATCACCTTGATTGCGTTGGGTTAAGTTTGTAACGAGTGTAAACAGAACTACCCTTGTGAAATTGGTCTATATAAACTAGAATACTATAGTTTCTGCGAATATAAATGCTATTAGTTATTGCGGATAAACTTAGTAATATTATTACAAATGCGAAAATGTACTGAACTGATTTTGACGTAAAAGACATGCATAAAATACATCGAATCAATTAATTTTCATTATAACTAACTTGCTTTTGACCGCGGCTTTGCCCGCCTGAATTTCCAACAGGAACAGTGCTTTTTCCCAAGATGAAAGGTGCCCCATGTCCTCCAAACTACGTGTTTGCGAAATTTTAGGAAGATTGGTTCAGTAAATGAGGCGTGAAGAGGTAACAAACAAATAAACAAACAAAGTGACTAACTCACGTTCGCATTCATAATATTATTTAGAATTAGGATGATCACACTTCGCCCAAATTATAAACATGACAAATAAACAAACGCTACTTTGTTTAGTCTAAAATCTATACATATAATAAAACAGTAAAAATATTTTGTCTGTACATTTAGTATTTTTGACTGAAATGGATAGAGGGACACTTAAAAAGAATAATAGAAAGCAAAAAACATTTTTTGGAATTTCTTTTCTGTCTGTCTGTCTGTCTGTCTGTCTGTCTGTATGTATGTACGCGGTTCACGCAAAAACTACTGGACGGATTTGAATGAAACTTTTTTTGTTGTATAGCTATTAAGCCTGGGCAACATATAGGATATAATTAATTTTGAAAACTGGAACACCTGATGAAGAACCATAACAGAACAGCTAAACTATAAGAAATATGGAAATGGTGCCTTAACAAAAGTTGTTCAACCTGATGAGCATTTTCTGATGACGTATAAAAATTGAAGATCTGGAACATCTGATGAAGAACTGCAAGAGACCAGCTACACTATAACATATATAGAAATGGCGCCTTATTAAAAGTCGTTCAACCTGACGAGCATTTTCTGCTGACGTATAAAAATTGAAGATCTGGAACATCTGATGAAAAGCTCCAAGAGAGATTTTTCATCTAAGCGAAACTCACGCGGGCGAAGCCGCGGGCGACAGCTAGTATTTTATAAACTACATAAATACTTGATAATACTAATAATGTAAGTACACTTTATTATTATTTTTTAATATCATAACCCAATTATTATCATACTCACAAAATAATTCAAAATATACAGCCAGATCAAAAAAGATCTATGCACGCTGCAATGATTAATCATGGATTAATCCATGTTTAACACATTCATTTTTAGGTTAACAATAGACAATTAAAGTTTCCGGAGACTGTCACAACACTCTCAACCCTTCAATTTGCTAAACTAGTGTTATTCAATATCGTATTACGGTCCGTGAGACCGTAACCCTTCCTAATCTCATCGACTGCCGTGTTTAGTTCACAATTGATGGTCCCCAAATCCATTATAATTACAGGTTTATGGTTAAGACTATTACACGGGTACGGCCAGCAAAGTGATCGACACTGGATTAAAATTTCATTTTTGTGCCCCGTACCCGTACAGGGTTAATTAATTAAGAGCAAAATTAGACTAAATAACTGAACATTTTCCTTTGACTTAAAATCTTGAAAGGGATAATTGCTATCCTGAAAAAATATTATTTGAGTTAACTACCAAAAATTTGGTTCTTCTTGTGATCGTACACCTATGTTTTATTTTTCACTTTGTAGGTAAAATCGGCTAGATACCTATCTATTTCCTGGCAATCAACATTGTTAATTGTAACATCCGTATCATACAATTGTTTTTCCCATTAGAAGACTGAGTTTCCTGAAAATTGATAAAGATCCTTTGTACGAGCATTTGTCCTTTGTAAAATTAATTTCTTAATGCTTCCATCTCCGTCGCACCATCATAAACAAGAAAGAAAAAGAGAGACAGCTTCATTTCGCAGCGTCCTAGAAAAAGTTTATTTCACCTGCAGCTTGGAATTGCCGAAATAGAGTCGCATAGAGGTGGCCTGGACTTTTTGCTGACAGGAAATCCAGTTTACGCCCTGTTTATAGTCATTTGCTTTTATACACGTTGAATTTTCATTGGTTTAGAAAAGAAAACGTATAATAAATAAATTCCTCTATCCATATACGCAATTCAAAGACAAAAAAGTTACAAAAATAATTTTTGTTTGAGACCACGTAGTTACGCCCAACTAAGTAATCATATTGCCGCGTGAAGCCGATGAATTCGAATACAAGTAGATATGCGCTATTAATTGCTCTCACGTTTTTTCATTCGAGTTTAAGTCAACATTTTTTGTTTCAGAATTTTTATTTTGACTAAGTAGTGGGTTTTAGTAACGATTTTTATAAACTTGGCTTTGGCTCCAAAACCAATAAAAATTCACCATGCATAGACATTTCTATTAATCTTCTTCCGATTTCTGAGTTGAAAACGGACATTTTGAAACCAGGGCTTGCATACCTGGTTAAAATTCTAAACCAGCTCACTCGATGCGCCATACATTTAAAAAAAGAGCGTTTTAAATCAGTTACGGTTGAGCAAAACCATATATTATTTCTGGTTATGTTCAAAGCGCGATATCATTTCAGTTCCTGTTCAAAATACCGGAAAGACCCAAAATATTTCGCTCTTTTCGACGATCGTGTTCTATCTTGCTCTAACTATGATTATTTCTCACTCTCGCTTGATATAAATCTAACCAATCTACACGCTGAGACTTGCAAATGCGTAAGTGAGATAAAACGCTGAGCGATATACCCGTCCTTGTCACTCGCCCGCGCGGGATTAACCAGGTAATTTCCGCTCGCGAGACCGATTCAAAAGGGTTTTCACTCCGATCGTAATGGCCCGAGCGTTACTGCGTAACCAGGTCAAAACACTTATTTTTTAGGTTTTTTATTAACCGGTTTCAAGCCCTGTTTGAAACAGTCCATTTTTAGCCGGTCCGCTGCCCATGCCTGGCTCCGCAGAACGTTTCCATATGAATTAAGATAACAAAGAGTTTGCCTGCAAGTTTGTTTTTTAAACAGCAGTTTCCATATTGTTTGCTTTCAAATTGAATAAATGGATACAACATTCTTTGTTAGGTATATCATTTGTTAAACCTTCTTGTGGATGAAAACCGACGGTATTTTAGAAGTTTAAGTGGAAAACACAATTTCCTTTTAACGGCTACTTTATTTTTTAGTGCATATACTTTTAAATTTTAATACTTTTTATTATCGAATTATTGACCAGTGTTTATACCTTGAAGCTATATTATAGTATTGAAAAATCAACTCAAACTCAAACTGAAAAATCAAGCAAAGTCAAATTCAATTTTTTTTTTTTATAACATAGGGCGGCAAACGAGCAAGCGGGTCACCTGATGGTAAGCGATCACCGCTGCCCATGGACTACTGCAACACCAGGGGTGTTGCCGGCCTTTCAAGAAGACGTAGACTCGTTTTTTGAAGGTTCCAATGTCGTATCGGTTCGGAAACTGCCGCAGGAAATTGATTCCACAGACTAGTCGTACGTGGCAAGAAGTGTCTTTTAAAACGTACGGTGGTTGACAGCCAGTCATCCAGATGGTATGGATTAATAAAATTATTAATTAATAAAATGTCACAATCTAATCAATCCTAATCTAAATCAATCCTAATCAAGCTGAAACAAGCTAATTATTTAAAAATAAAAAACACGACTGACAACTCACATAGCCTATGTCACTCGGAGGAATGCAAGGAATCTAACAATACATCTCACGTCAAAATCTGTTAAGCCGTTTTGGTCTTATGGTAGAATAAAGAAACTTACATACATACTTACATACATGAACCCTGAAAACATAACAATCCTTTTTTGGTCAGTAGTGTAAGACTTTATATAAGTATAAAAAAGGCGCTACTGGCGAATGAGGTCTGTCAGATACTACAACACTGTCATCAGTTGTCAAATTCAAATGACAGTGCAGTACCATCTGACAGACCTCACGTGCCAGTGGCGCCAACTAGTGGGCGAAAAAATGATAACTCTCATTGCAATATTCTACGAGTGTGTGTTTCGTAGCACGACAGCGTATGTCATTTGACGTCACGGCATTCGAGTCGATTTTACTGCCAAGTTGCTCCAATAGTTTTGCAACAAAAATGTCAGAAAACATTTTTTTTTTAATTATAACTTTATGATTAAAGCGATTGTAAAAATCTAATAGAATAAAAAGAAATTTCCATTTCTACTCGTCGCCAACTCCAAACATATCGTAATCACACTTAACCCTTATACTGCTGTAGTTTTATTTGTCGTAAAGATTTTACTGCCCCGATCACCTTTGACGCGTTCCCTAGCCAATCGGCTATAAAGGACAAGGGTTTCAATGACCAGGCATCCATATTATATAAACCCCCCTATATATATATAAGTATAAAAATAACATTTATCTGTTTGTTTGTCCCGGTTTTACGGCTAAATGACGGGTGCAATCTGGAGGAAATGATACGCTGGTAAAATGTTAGGTGATGATGTTTAGTCAATTTATGTGGGGTTATCAAAATTAATTCTTTGGAGGTTGGTTAAATAAGGTTATAAAAAAATATTTTTTTTTTATGTCTGTGGTTTGGATGGAGACAAAATACCTATTAGTTTAATCTATACATATAATAAAACAGTAAAAATATTTTGTCTGTACATTTAGTATTTTTGACTGAAATGATAGAGGGACACTTAAAAAGAATAATAGATCTCAAAATTTATTTTTTTAATTTCTTGTCTGTCTGTATGTATGATCACGCTCCGAAAGTACTGAACCGATTTGAATGAAACTTTTTTGTTGTATAGCTATTAAGCCTGGGCAACATTTAGGCTATAATTGATTTTGAAAACTGGAACACCTGATGAGGAACCAAAACAGAACATTTAAACAATAAGAAATATGGACATGGTGCTTTAACAAAAGTCGTTCAACCTGATGAGCATTTTCTGCTGACGTATAAAAATTGAAGATCTGGAACATCTGATGAAATAATCCAAGAGAGATTTTTCATCTAAGCGAAACTCACGCGGGCGAAGCCGCGGGCGACAGCTAGTATCAAATAATAGTCATTGAACAGAAGGTATTATAAAACGTACTTAGATCTAAAATAAGACTATACTCTTGAGGTTTTAAAAAGCTTCGCGGAAATATTTATTTTCGTTATTACAGAGAAAAAGGTTATTTATAAAAGTTTCCACGATCGACAAGACCTTTTTACATGACTGACCTAACAAGGAGTGTTATGTTTTCAGGGTTCATGTATGTAGGTATATATGTATACATGTATGTATTTAAGTTTCTTTATTCCACCATAAGTCCTTAACAGCTTATAAGATTTTGATGTAAGAGATATTGTTAGATTCCTTGCATTAGTCCGAGTGACATAGGTTATGTAAGTTGTCAGTCATGTTTTTTATTTTTAAATAATTAGCTTGTTTTCATGTCCATTTTAGAGGTTCTTTATATTAGAGAGCATTAAGAAATAAATTTCGGAAATTCCACCCCCAAGAAACATGCGTAAAAAACAAAATTCACACGGATGTAGTCGAGGGCAAAACTAGTTTTGGATATAATTCTTAGACTTACAGGGATAATCATCGGCTATAGAAAACAGGAAATTTAGCCACAATCAAGTCGTATAAAACTTATGTCTGAACGATTAACGCCACATAAAAATTCTTAAATAAATAGCTCCACTTTAAAATCGCTTTTAAAGTCGATTTCTAGGCGATAAAAGTGAATAAAGAGTGTTCCGTTAGATGAAATATCGGCAGCTTGTTCGTGACGGCCCGGAAGGTAAGACTGAATACACAATGGCGGGCCGATAGGGCCTAAAAATAGTCATCAAAATAGAAAACTGCTGCTATACCTTTAGGGGCCGATTCCACTAATTACAAAGGTAGATCTGTACTCGGATGTCACTCTTATTTCTAAATTTACAATTAAATCTAATTAAGTTCTTGTTGATATTGTGTAATGAAATAGTGATTTTATAGAAGAGCAAGGTTCTCTAACACAAGCATCTTTATTTGCTTAAAAGAAAACCTCAACCTCTAGTTTGTATTGTTGTGAGTAATAAAGATTTTTTTTTATTTTTTGAGATATCGTGACTCAATTGTGTCCAAAAGCCAGAGGAATATCTTTGGCTTAGTACAATCGCACTAAAGCGACAAGATCTCTATAAGATCTCTATGTGATAGCAAGCCACCTCGGAGATACAGACTAACGTCTAGTTCGAAGGTAGGATAGTTGCCGGCTGGTAAATGGAGCAATATGCTGCAAAACATTCATTTACGGACCACCTGCTTTGATTAATTAGTTGTTGAAATAAATAATTTATTTATGCTTTAGTACAATCTCTATAGCTTTTGAGACACAACTGAGGCACGGTATAGTACTTTTGTATTTAGTCGACTCATAGCCCGTTGATGTTCCTATAGTCGCCGTATTAGATGATGGCGTGCAGCCATAGAGCAACACGGACTCCTTACGGACCGCGCGCGGAAGTTCTTGTTGCTCGAAGTGTGTGTATGACCAATTATAATAGGCCGAAAATATCATTGCGAATCTACTAAAAACCTACTTTAGAAGACTTGCGAATGTATACAGAGCTTAATATTCCCAACTTGAGGATAAAAAGGCTGTATAATTTTCCCACTTGCATATTATGGTCGAAGTATTTGCGTACATCCTAAAGAATAGCCATTTCCTCTGTGTTAAATAGGCAAAAATATTATGTAAATGTGCGCTTTAATTTTGTGTTTACCAAAAGGCAGATCAACGACGCGTCTCCAAGGCAGTTTTGTTTCGTTTCAAAAAGCTTCTGTACCATTAATCAACAATTTATTAATTTTTCACTGTGTTAAATTTAATGTCTCATATTTTGTGGTTTATATTGTGTTTCGTTAAACTATAATGACGTAAGGAATAATTTAACTCTAAGATACTCGATCTTAGAGTTAAATTATTCCTTACGTCATTGCACGTAAAAAGTTTTAACATTTTTTCTCTGATTTTTAGAACTACAGGCATTATTGGCAAATTAATCAGGTGCTGTCATTGTTAATTTTACACATAGATGTTTGCGTAGCAAAACGATGCTAAATCTATGATTTTACATATAATCAATAAATAAAGAAAATAAATGCTTAACCACTAAATTAAACAAATGTTTTGACCTATTTTTCAGAATTAGCGAGATTATTCTAAAATAAACGAATGAAAACAAATAATTGAAAATAATAACTGAGACACATAATTTACCCACTAACTACATAGTTGGTAAATTATGTCAACATTATAACCTCTTACTTATTTTTGCCGATTACCAGGAAGCCACAATAAAACCGCAGAGATACGACAAAAAATTAAAAAGTTTGAGTAGTAGGTACGTGATTAAAATTCTGAACGAGGTTTTTCCTGTTTCCCGCCAAATTATTTCGCGCGCTTCGCTTGCCCATAGACAACGGAAAATAGGCACCTACATACGAGTATTATTACACTAATGTGAACTATTTTGTCTATTATTACTCAATTATTGTCGGTGAATATTATTAGATACACCTGAGAAGATTTTCGTAACATGGTATGTATTTGAAGATTATGTGACTATTTAATTCGCAAATATTTTACAGTGCGACATAAAATAGTAGAAAACGAATTTAGGACGAACTAAATTTTTCTACCATTGCAATACCAGATCGAATGGTCGTCATTGGTTGAAAATCTATGCAAGATCTATGTGATTGGTGAATCACCCAGTGTTGCTAGCTAAGTGAACACAGTCACACTTCTACATTTTGTCATTAACGAGTATATTTGGTTCTTTAGTTGGATATAATTTTTTTGTAGCTAAGTTTAAAAAAAAAAATAGTCCATCACATCAAAATGCTACTAGAAGCTAGAAATCCTTTGCTGTACGTTAGATTGTCACTTTTAATTTAGAATCCAAAGACTAAAAAACTTTTTTCTGAAAAAGTTTATTAAAAGAAGCAAGAACGAAATCAAAAAAAAATGGAACAAAATGGCAGGAAGAGCTTTCCAATGTTTCAAAACTTCCATTTTATAATGGGTTTTGAATCCAAGAGTTAATTTCAAAGTGGAAACTTTAAGATAACGTTTGAGACATTTGCTGTCACAACCAACCGAACGTCTAATAAAGTTTGAACTGAATTTCACTATTGAAATATTTATTGAAAATTTGAAGACACATAATATTTGATACTAGCTTTCGCCCGCGGCTTCGCCCGCGTGAATTTCCCACGGGAACAGTGCTTTTTCCCGGGATGAAAGGTACCATATGTCCTTCTCCGTACTTCCAGATATGTGTATGCGAAATTTCAGGAAGATATTGGTTCAGTAGATAAAGC
This sequence comes from Ephestia elutella, assembly GCA_018467065.1. Taxonomy (NCBI): domain Eukaryota; kingdom Metazoa; phylum Arthropoda; class Insecta; order Lepidoptera; family Pyralidae; genus Ephestia; species Ephestia elutella. Next base: position 6,110,920 of record CM031570.1, read on the forward strand.
GTGAAGAGGTAACAAACAAACAAACAAACTCACTTTCGCATTTATAATATTAGTTAGGATTTTTTAACTACATGTTTGTTTCTTTGTTACCTTTTGTATGCAATATTTAAGATTTATCGTACATATTAGAGTAATCAACGTTACATTGAACCAAATACTATATAAAGTCTAGCGAGAGTTTATATAGTACTAGCTTTCGCCCGCGGCTTCGCCCGTGTGAATTTCCACGGAACAGTGCTTTTTCCCGGGATGAAAGGTACCCTATGTCCTTCTCCGTACTTCCAGCTATGTGTTTGCGAAATTTCAGGAAGATTGGTTCAGTAGATAAAGCGTGAAGAGGTAACAAACAAACAAACTCACTTTCGCATTTATAATATTAGTTAGGAATTTAGGATTTTATTGAACCTTCATTGAACAGGAGACTTGTGAGTTGGCAGTTTTTTTTGCTTTACAGCGAGAGAACGCTGCCAGTATTCTGGGCACTTTGCGTTGAAAGTTTTGTTTTTATAACTAAAAACTGACTCCGAGAGTGCCGGACTTCTTTGCTTCCTTCTAGGAGAGGCTGCGTCGCTCTGATAACAGCATACGGAGGGCGGTGAGCTGCGGACTAAACAGTCCTACATTTAGGTACTGGATGGAGGTTCATCGGTGCGAGAACCGAAAGTAATGACGGGTCCTAGATAAGTTCTAGGAACAAATTTATTTTTACCTACTTTTTATTTTGATATGGCAATTTTGGCTGCAATTTTTTTTTTAATTAAAGTAAAATTGTATAAAAGAAACCTTGATCTCGCCACGATATAATATCTGATCAATTTACGATCAACGTCAAATTGCCTTCGCGTTGAATTTTATCTACGTCTTTTATTTTTTGTAAGCGCTTTGACAGGAATCGTTCGAGGTGCGGAATTGAGTTAGCTCCAAAACGAAAATCTGTTGTGCGACAGCTCAAATTAAAGATGTACAGATGTAGCACTTCGTATAATGTGAATTCAAGTACTATTTTAAGACGAGAGGTATTTTTAAAGTTGTTATAAAATGTTAGTTACAAGTTTGATAAATCTTGAGGGATATCTGTGATGGTTATTGCAACTGGAAATCGCTCCGCAGATTAAAGGTCTACCTACATATGTTTGTTTGTTTGTAGTATCTTTATGTATTTTTGAATTTGGTTTGCCTTGACTGAAATTGCATTTTGCTTGAAAGCTGCACTGGATCGGGGTTTGCGGTACTCATAGAAATGACTCGTAATACTAGCTTTTGACCTCGGTTTCGCCCATGTGAATTTCGTTGTTCAAGTCCTTAGGGATGGAATTTCCAAAATTCCTTCCTTTGTGCTTGCTTACGCTATGTAAAGAATCTTTTTGAAAAATTTCAAGATTCTATGTTCAGCGGTTTTAATCATAATCATTTATGTCCATAAAATAGGGTCAATGTACAATACCATACATAAATAAGTAGCAAGACTATTTAGCCATTATAATTTGCCTCTGCGTTATTTTCGTCAAAAGCAGTAGTTGCCGAACTTGTTAATATACCAATTGTTAGCGTTCAATTTTATATGTACAGATGGTATGAAGTTTCTCATCTGTATCAAATTTAATTTGCACCACCTGATATTATTGATCTGAATAAATTTATTTCGGCCTCATAATTTCGACCTTTTGGGACGCGTGCTTGTGTAATTTAACCTTTAGGCGATGTAATGGATTTGTTCGCTGGAGGCATATTAACGAAGATAAGATATGACATTGAATTATGTTTTCATTCAATTCTTTCTTTTGTTCTTGATATTGAAAAATTACTCGTATGTGAAAATTTGAATTGTACAATTCAGGCTGTTTATAAAGTATGGATAAATTATTGGGAAACTTGAAAAAGCATAGCTAAATTAATGACTATATTGTTCTAATATCATCATCGTATGGCTCAGCTTTCGGGAAAATCAGTACCCTATAAGTCTAATCTTTGTAGGTACCAAATTTCACCGAAATCCGTCCAGTATATTACGTGATTCACCACAAAACATCCATGTATCCTCAAATACATATATCCATACTTTCGTATTTATAATATTAGTGAGATTGTTACCATAATAGTTTATGATCTTTGTTATTTGTCAAATCTATAGATACATATAATAAAACAGTAAAAATATTTTGTCTGTACATTTAGTATTTTTGACTGAAATGGATAGAGGGACACTTAAAAAGAATAATAGAAAGCAAAAAATTTTTTTTGGAATTTCTTGTCTGTCTGTCTGTCTGTCTGTATGTATGATCTCGCTAATCTCCGAAATTACTGAACCGATTTGAATGAAACTTTTTTTGTTGTGTAGCTATTAAGCCTAGGCAACATTTAGGCTATAATTGATTTTGAAAACTGGAACACCTGATGAAGAACCAAAACAGTAATTGTTCTGTTTTGGTTCTTCATCAGGTACTACTACATCAACTATAAGAAATATGGAAATGGTGCCATAACAAAAGTCGTTCAACCTGATGAGCATTTTCTGTTGACGTATAAAAATTGAAGATCTGGAATATCTGATGAAGAACTGCAAGAGACCAGCTACACTATAACATATATGGAAATGGCGCCTTAGTAAAAGTCATTCAACCTGATGAGCATTTTCCGAAACTCACGTGAGCGAAGCCGCGGGTGACAGCTAGTAAAAGATATGAATACTTTTTGACTTGATAAAATATTGTACATGCAACTTGTGACTAAAAAACTGAACGTTCTTGTGCAGTCTGTACCCGAGATTTTTTTTATTATGTTACGTCTGTCACATAAAATATGTCGTAAATACTCGAAGCCGAGAATTATTGTAAATCTGTATTTATTGTGATGCGATGCTGTAACTTCGGCCATTTCTGAAGATGTACAGTGTACTTTTCTTTTATTTTTTTATGTTTTTACATTGAATACATGGGATAGGCTGATTTTATTATTGGCGCATAAAATATTTTTCTTTATGAAGTAAATTTTATTTTTTCATAAAAAAGAACGCTGGTGTCATATCATAATAATTAATGGATTGGGATCATTCATCAAATAAACTCAGCACTGTTATTGCTAAAATTTACAGTTTCTTTATTTCTCAATATCCTTCTTTAGTCGTATTCCTCATGACTGAAGGTCGTGGTCATTATATGGAATGAAACACACACAACGACTATCTTGGCAATGTTAATAAAGTGGTAGCCATTGCCTTCTCCATTTCACACACTAACTGATAATCATCAGGGAGAATGCAGGTTTCCTTACGATGTTTTCCTTCACCGGAAACAAGTGGTGGTCGATGAAAACTACCATACGTGAGTCGGATTGGTATACAAACTCATATAGAACGGGCCGGATTTAAACCTGGGACCTTTGCAGCCACAGGCGGGCGGGTGCCCGCGCCGCTGAAGAATTTCTCAATATAAGATATAATAAATCACATTTAACGTCATAAATTCTGTGTGAAACTGAGAATCGGTATTTTTGTTTTGTTTTGCAATTTTTGTGTGCAAACAAATTTGCACCTCCTTTCTCGCAATCCAGATGATACAATCTTGAGAGCTGTTGAAGAATCCTTAAGCTGCTGTTAAGTGGAGTGTGATGGAATTATGGAGAACATTTCCTCATTTCCATTTCTGATTTGAAAAAGAGGTGTATACTAGTCTTTAAGTCGATGGCTACTCAGTAAGCGGTTTATAAGCTCCTATATTTTATTCATTACTAGCTTTTGCCCGCGGCTTCGCCCGCGTGAATTTACCACGGGAACAGTGCTTTTTCCCGGGATAAAAAGTAGCCTATGTGCTATTCCAGGTCATTATCTACCTCTGTACCAAATTTCATCGAAATCCGTCCAGTAGATTTTGCGTGATTGAGTAACAAACATCCTCACAAACTCACAAATTCACAAACTCACATCCAAACATTCACATTTATAATATTAGTATGGATTATGACATAGAGCTCATATAATGATGGAGCCAGAATGGGATGGCCATAATTCTGTAGTGTGAATAGGAATGTGGAGTATGTGTGCGACTCTTGGCTCTGTCTACCCCGTAAGGGATAAAGACGTGATTCTGTATGTATGTATGAATAGGAAATATGTAGGCCATTACCTTCTTTATTCATCTCAACCCTGCAATTAGTTAAAAAATGAGTTATTAAAATAAATTATATCCCAAAGTTCAGTTTCGGCTGGGTATTTCTGGAATTTAGAACAATACTTTCATATTTCTATATTTAGGTAGGTAAGACACATTGTTGACATTAAAATTATTACTTTAACATTTGAAGCAAAATGTGACACAGGAAGTAGTAAGTACAATGAAGAACTCGACCTAACTATTAGCATCTATTTTTACAGCTTCAATCTTGCTTTTCTTTTTCATGTGTATTAGTAGTAGAGTTCAAATCCTTTTTCATGGCCACACCTGGCGCTGTGTACAGCGTTCTTAAGCTGTGCCGTGTCTAAGAGATTATAGCGCGCATTCGTCATTGTTACGACCGAATCCGAATTAATTCAAACAGAAATCATCTGTCAAAAGACACGCCTCTAGCACAGGGCGGGCGCTTCATAGAAACGGCGCGTCAAATATGCCTACTACTACTACAAATGAAACTGTATATTCGTGAACACGTCAGTAACACGTCAATGTGTGCGTTTTCATAGTCGAACGTCCCACAGTTACACAAGAACGGGGGAGAAGTGTGGAAGGAGCGGGGGGTGCCATATTGCGGGAGGGGCAGGGAGTTTCCTTTCTGTACGTAGTACTAATATTAATTCTGTGCCTCTAGTCTGCTTTATGGTTACAGCTGGCACAAACATATTTTTTTAGTGGAGTTAAAGTTATGAATTCATAAACTTGAAAAAATTCAAACTAACAGTGAAAACCGCATCGAAATCCGTAACGTGGTTTAAGAGAAGTCTAAACAGACACAGGAATTTAATTACTTTGTCTTATTTATCTACGTTTTATCGAAATTTCTTCAGTATTTATACTTCCTATCACGTGAAAAGGCCGCTGGTAGGGTGAGGAAGGGGTGAAAGCATGTGTACGACTGACGAACCAATCGCGCGCGCCGGATGAGACCCGCCCGACCCCCGCTCACCGCATAGACCGATATATCGCCTACTGCCCAGCTTAACCGCCAGCGGCCTTTTAACGTAACGGCAACTATACCAAGATTTAGAACCTTAAATACCTATATTTTTTAAATAAAGTACATCTTCAAAATTTAGGATAGCCTCATGGTTCTCCTAACTTTAAAAGCTGCTGCACAAGATAGCGTCTGGGTACTGTAGTAACACTCTCTTAGATTCTTCAGCCAAGAGGTTTTTCTCCGTCCGGGTTTACGTTTGCCCTGGATTTTCCCCCGCATTACGAATGCGGTATTTCTCCTTCTAATGACGTGTCCAAAATATTGCAGCTTCCTTTTTTATTTATAAAAAGGAAGCTGTATTTTACACCTCTACACAACACCTCACCTGTACACCTCTTTTTATCTCCTTTTGGAATACACCTCTTTGTTTTTTAGGTTAATTCCAAATGCAAATATTATCCCACTTTAGTCGACAAAGCAGTCAAAATAGTTCGTCGTGGAGTCTGCGACTGGCTGCCGTCACTTCCTTCCGTCATGGATCCTGCCATCTGCCGACGTGACTTTGTCTCGGCTACATAATAAATTAATAGTTAAGTCGAAAATCCGCCTCCACTGTGGCGCAAAATTTAGAAAGCATAGAAAAAACCTATTATTATTGCTAAACCGTGTGTTGATCATAATTTTTCGCGCCGCCGCCGCGCCGTTCCGCTGGTGTGTCCACTCATTTCAAGCGGCTAAATTAGGCAGAGGTCAAGGTTAATTTTCAAAATATGTTTCGATTGATTTGAAATGGTTTTTTGTATTGAAATAAATAAGAAATAAAAAAACTTAACGTATATGATATCGTAGACTAGGACTCTATAGGTATATACAACTATAGGTATATACAAATATATTTAAGTGGCTAGGACCTGTGAAAGAGAGTGAGATAGCATATAAAATTATTTTAAGAAATACCAAGAAAGTATGAGAAGAGTCCTAACTACTCCTATTATTAGGACTCCTAGTAAGAGTCTTAATACTAGGAGTATTAGGACTCTTCTCATACTTTCATGTCTTAAAAGTTACACATCTGTAAACTCATTTTGTATGGCATTGTTATGCCAAGCATCTGAACAAAGATATCAGTTGCCTAACTATTTATTACAAAGCTTCAATTTTGGATATAATCCTACTAATTTTATAAAGCTTGGGTGTGAGTTTGTGAGTATTTTTGTTACTCAATCACGTAACATTTTATAGACTAGAATTAAAGCAGTGCTATAGGAAGTTAGCGCGTTTTTTAAGGTGGCCCTTAGACCTCATCTTAACTTCCCATCAGGCAAGATTGAGGTCAAACCCCAGTGGCGAAGCCTCCTTAGAACACGATTCCTACCGGCTTCCCTTAACAGATTCAAATATATGTACAAATATTATTTTTATTCTTGCATAAAAATCTATACCCATACCATATACCTATATGACACTGTCTTACTATAAGCCGAGGATCGCCGGCATTACACATTAAGGTAATTTTATATGAGAGCGTGATTAATTAAGCGCACATAATTACATTGCGCGCTTTGAAAATATATTCTTCAATATGCTGGACACAAAATACGCAATGTATTTAAAACCGCGCAAACGCACACATACACGATTTCACTATCGTAGGACGCATGCCGCGGTATCGCGGCTGGGGAACCCGCTCATAATATTGGGGATTCGAATTTTAAAAATGTATGCAATTCACGCACACATACAAATTACTACTACATACAACCACACGTCGATATGTCAGCGATTTTAAGCCGATCTCAGATAGCTTACCAAAAGTTTTCGTCCAATCAGAGCAATTTATTCGCGCTGCCGATTGCCTCTGTCAGGTCAATCACCCTACCTTGCCATCGTTTCGCGCGCATTCGTATCCTAATTTATAATTGTGATAAGTGATTAGCTTGATTGTGGTATATTACCAATATTGTTTATTGGTTGTTTGATTCTTGTCGTCACGTAGGCTGTTAGGTGAGAAATTGCGGCATTATTACAAATAGGTTGTAGTCTACCTACACACTTAATTAATGGTAGGTATGTAATTTATTGCATGTTTTTGTTCACGTTACAAATTAAGATAGATATGACCCGGCTTTACCTTTATTTTTATTCACCCTACGCCACTGTCAAACCCACTCAAATTTGTAATAAAAAAAGTATCAAATAGAAAATTTCAATTAAAATAAGCAATTTAAGAAGATTTAAAACAACAACCCGGAAGCCGATATCTGGTAAATCTCTTCAACTTATCAGTTTTAAATTAATTAAACTTCCAAAACGAGTTACAGATAATCCTTACTGATGTTAAATTGAAATCAAAACTTCTACTCGCCTTCTGTAGTACATCTCAATTAAAGCCTCCTTAATTCGAATCGATACATCCAATGAATTCGACTCATTCCGAGGATAAATCGAAAAAGAAAATCTGAACTTAGCCCAAATTTTCGGATTTTAAATGTCTTTTTTGCGTTCCTATAATAACTATTTATACATTTATATAGGACTAGCTTTTGCCCGCGGCTTCGCTCGCGTTAATCCTTTCTTAGCGGATGCCTACGTCATAACATCTACCTGCATGCTATATTTCAGCCCGATCCGTCCAGTGGTTTGGGCTGTGCGTTGATAGATCACTATGTCAGTCACCTTTGAGTTATAGAAGAAGATAGAAGATAGATATTGTAAGTTAGGGTAATAAACAAAGTGAGATATTAATTTATTTAATTTAACAATACTTAAATTCTTAGACACATCACAAATAATCAACTTATTAAATAAAAGAATCACCTCGAACGTGCCACACCGAGGCAGTGTGCCCATAATACTGCATTTCCCTGGACTGCGAGGCTTAACAAAGAAAACACCCTCTCTCTCTCCAATTGCCTCAATGAGATGCGTTGAGGTTGTTTATCAAAGTTACGTCTATAAAAACTCGAAAAATCAATACACTATTCTATAGAGTGCGTGCCCAATCTGTTCGTGGCGCAACGATTACATTATTCAGGAGAGGTAGCATCGAAAACACACAATACTAATAACAACACAAACATAACTGATGGGGTTTCAATAATTCTCAGTTGGTTGATCTCTCGTTAGTGTAATGGAAACTTTGGTTATGTTCTTATGTTTACTTTTATTTCACTTGTAGACAAAAGAACACCTTTTTAGGTCAAATCAAAATGAGGCTTGCTTGAGTACGTGTCCTTATTACAGCATTATTTTTGAAATTATGGTAAAAAATCATCAATTTTGGTATTTCTGTATATATTATTATTCGTTTTTAGTCAAGTGCAATTGTTAAATGAAAATTTTAACACACATAATAATGTTAAAAAACTTTACTTTGAGTTACTTGATCCTAAAGATTATATGTTTTATTTATTACCAGCAATAAAAATAGTAGATTTTACAACAAGTGCACAAAACGAATCATTTTTATCCGAGACTTTTAGCAGCCGAAGGCGAGGGCTGATAGTAATGTCGAGGATAAAAATCGTTTTGTGGACGAGTTATAAACTCTGCTTTTCACTTCGATTGCGAGGAAATAAATCAAATTGAAGAAATTAATAAACGCACGAAAAAACAAGAGCTGTTTCCCGCCGCTTTATTTTTTTAATCCTACGACATTGATAGGCTTGGGCTGCAGACCTATACAGCCTACTATTAAATTAATTTTGTAATAATATTTTTCTTAAATTAATTAAATAACCTACCGTACTTGAGTTTAAATTTTCATATCTTTTGTGTCTTAAAAAACACATAAGGCAAATAAATTAAAAGTAAATATTATAAAATATTAATAATAATTAAAATATTAATTAAAATATTAATATTAATAGTAATTCTCCCATTGGGGGAGGCCTTTGTCCAGCAGTGGACGTCTTTCGGCTGAGAGAGAAGAAGAAGAAGATTATAAAATAACAAATTCTGTCTATGAAATTTTTATCGTGTTTGGCTGTATGGCTCATTTTCTTTACCTTAATATAGATACATTTATGAGTAGATACGTTAATGCCCTTGTGCACAAAATTCGATTTTGTGCAGCCTATATCCTGCACAAATAAGCACTTTCAGAGCATGAGAAGTGAAAAACTATTTTATTATTACAAAGTATCGTTTTCTTTTGTACACATTGACTGTTGTAAATACAAAAAAAAATCTCGTTATTATAGTAAACTAGCTTTTGCCCGCGGCTTTACTTGCGTGAACTTCCCACGGGAACAGTGCTTTCTCCCGGTATGAAAGGTACCCTATGTCTTAGTCCGTACTTCTAACTATGTGTATGCGAAGTTTCAGGAATATTGGTAGGTACAGTAGATAAAGCAAGAAGAGGTAACAAACAAACAAACTCACTTTCGCATTTATAAAATTAGTTAGGATAAACGATTCTTCTGTGCCCTGGTGTCAGGGTGAATGCTATTTAAATAAATCTACAACAAAAGTACTCAAAGCTGTAATAATTGAGTTTCGATTTGCTCAGAAAATCGTGCCCTAATCTATTTTAGTATACGATCGTTAAACCTATGATCCATTAGGATAGGACGTTAAGCTAGATGTATTGGTTTTAGAGACAAGATTATATGGTTCTACAAACATGAGAATCGCGTCTATTTTTATTATAAGTGAAAAATTAACGTTTAATTATTACAAAAATAACAGAGCAAAATTAACTAAATGTTATATTAGTTTAGGATGGATTTTTAAACTTTAACACCCAGAGGAGAAGTAATTTAAATACAGGTGTAGAAAAATTAATTGAAAAATGAAAAAATTCTAAAACTGCATTCATCTTAATATCGAAAATCTTGATAAAAGGTACCATGAGTCCTTATCAGTACATCTAACTATGTGTATACAAAATTTCAGGAAGATTGATTCAGTAGATAAAGCGGGAAGAGGTAACAAACAAATAAATAAACAAACAAACTCAATTAGTTAGGAAGATAGGATATTAGTTCGGATTAAGATTATTGAAAATTAAAAGAAGACGTCCTTATAAGTGACAGGGTATGGATTCCCAAA